>JAHIAM010004245.1:0-76664 GCA_021605205.1 Aegilops longissima | reverse complement strand
TGTAGCGACCTGACCCAAAATCGTCAAATCTCCGTGTCTGTATTCATCCCAAGATCATGCCGGTACTCACAAAGACATCGATAAAGTAATCAAAGTTCAATCACACCTGAATATCATTAATCGATTCTCATATAGAGTCTTTATTACAAGGAATAAATTCGCCCAAGGCCAACTCATGAGAAATAAACTAAAATGCTGCGGAAGCGCCGAGGTAAAGCGAGTCCATCCGACTCAAAGGGCAATCGCTAAGCGCGAGCGTAGCCTCACCCCGATCGAATATATCTCTCGCAACATAATACGCTTGTAGCCATGTAGGTCAGCTTTTGGAATAAGTCGCAAGTTATGAAGAACAACAATAATAAAGTTACTAACTCTATATGCATATTTGGTGTGGAGCTCTAAGTTTCATCATTTTATGTAAAGCCAATTTTATCCTACTACAAAGGACTTATTTGCAAATTACTACAAATTGTTGGTAGTTATTGAGATGGTTCCGCCAACCAATATCTCGCTCCCAAATTATTATTAAGTCATAAACCCATCAAATTAATTCATTAGAGTTAGTGTTGAGATATCCAATACTTCCAAGGTCCAGATGCTCAAATGTCCGTGAATCGGGACACGGCTAATCGATTAGGTTATAACACTCGCAGAGGTTTGCGACTTTCCCGCAAGAATCATTCCTCCTTTAAAGTCTTCGCACTTCATGGTGTTTGAAGACGGACGAATGAAACAGGTCTTCCAAAGAGTTCTTCCGCCACCGCCGTACCCATCCAATCCTACCGCTCGCCTACTTCTCGTAGTACCGCCCAGCCAGCTTCACTACAAGGGTCAACCCAGCCAGAGCCCATAATGGCTTGCGGCTGCACAGTAAGCTTCCGGTCATGGGGCATCCATCCTTCTCTTCGTGGCTGGGTGAAGCTCCGCAGATGTCATGGCGCTTCTCCATGCATCCCGCCACCACTGGTGCTCCAGGTGCCCACAACCGCCCTCCACCCAAGAGTGATTTTCCAAGTCCATCTTGATCATTGTAGTCCATGGGGTCATCATCATCATCATTGACTCTCACATCTTACTTATGAATTTCACTCATCCCAAATCCCGCCTCACGAGCATAGCAAAATAACTACTACGCCCCGGGCCATGGTAACAAGGGATTGGTTCATCCTACCACATGATACTACTCAAGTTTAATGACTTCAAGATTATCACTACTGCATGCAATGGTGGGTGGTGACAACTACTAATGCACAAAACATAGGTATAGAAATAACATGATCAAAACTTGCCTTGCCGATGATCCTCGAAGCTAAAGAGTCGAGTAGCAAGCTTCAGACCGAACTCTACCGAGACAAACAATAACATAATAAGCACAAAGCAAGAGGATCACACAAGATAACAAAGATAACATAACACAACCAAACAATCAAAACCAAATCAAAAGGAAAACTCAAAGAAATCAAATTCAAAGTTTTTCCCTATTCCAAACAATAGCAAAAATAGTTTTTATATAACAAAATTCCTCAACATGACCTAATCATGGTTTTAGGTTAACTTAACAGAAAAGGATTAACTAAGCAACTAGGAGCAAAAAGAATTAATTAAATAGCTATTATAAAACTCACTTTAGGCCTAATCCAATTTCTATTAAGAAAATAAATTTAAAACTTTTATTAATTATAAATAAAAGTTCATCTAATGGAATGACAGAAACTAACCTAGAATAACTAATCACAAGTTAAAAATAAATTAATTTACTAATTAATTAATTAGGAAAACAGAACTAATCAATTAATTAGGATTAATAGGATTCTGCCTAGAATTAATTTTTTATTAATCCTAAAATACCAAAGTTAATTTCTAGGGTTTGGCAATATCAAAATAAAGTGATTGCAAAAAGAATCATGCAAAAATAATTTTTCTAACTAAAACTATAGCAGATTTGCTATTCTGACTAAAATAATATTAAAGCATTTTTAATTATTTTTAACATAGCTAAATATATGTTTTTCAGAAACTACATAAAATTTGCAATCCAACAAAAAAGAATCACTAAAAAATATTAAACAGAACAAAAGATACACATTTTTGAAATTTGAAACTAATCGCTAAAACAGAAAATCTAAATAAAAGAAAATGCCCAATGGGCCTAAACTACGCACTAGGGCCGATAGTCTAAATGGGCCTAGGGTTTAACTAAAACGAACCGCCTAAATAAATAAACCTAACTAAAAATAAACCGCTGGGCCGGCCGGTTTTCTAATTAAAACGTATTCTTCTGGGGTTCTAATCTCTAGCCACCCGATGGGGATCGGACGGTGGAGGGAAAGCCGGGACTCACCGACTCCGCGACGCCGGGCGGCGGCGCGCGAGAGTGCTCCGGGCTTCAAGGCCATGAAGCCTGGGAGACGCCGGGAGACGCGGGAAGCTCGGGAAAGGGTTCGTGGGGTTGGTGAGGCTCTGGGGCACCTGTATGGCGACGGCGAGGGTTTTGGCGGCGGGTCGAGCCTGGCCCGCGAGCCGGGAGAGAGAGGAGAGGGCTCCGCGTGGCTAAGGGGGGAATGGGTGGGGGCTCGGCTTATATAGCCAGGGGTCGGGTGAGGGTTCGGAAGGGATCGGGCGCTGGGATCCCGGATTCTTCGGATCCCATGGATCTCCCATGAGGTCCGCTTGCGGGCGAGGGGAAGACGACGGTGGGGCCACGGGTCGCTGAGAGAGAGGGGGTTTCAGGCGGTCGACCGGATCCTAAGGGATTCGGGCGAGGGGGGCGCGGGTCGCTGGCTGGCCGGCCTGTGGCCTAGTGGGCCGGGTGGTCGGGCCTGGTGCGCGGGTGGCCGAGGGGTTAGGTGGCGCTGGCTGGGCTCTGGGTGGTTCGGCTCATGCCTCGAAAGATTTTTCTTTTATTTTTTAATAAAACAAAACCAAAAATAAAACCTAAACTATAAATATTTTATATAGGGTATATATATACCAAAATGATCAGGGAATATTCCTTTCATTTGAACATTTTTCCAAAGCCAAAATCCAAACTTTATGAAAATCCATTTTTTCAAATTCAAATAAAATTCAGATTTGAATCCAATTCTTTTGGCATTGTTTCCTCCGATATTTTTGGAGTGTCATGTTTGCTCCTCTCATACTTTTGATCAAGTATTTATCAGCTTGGTTTTGGAATTGTTTCACATGCCAAAGTTTGGAATTCAAATTTCAAATTCAAAACTCTCTCAAACTTCAAATGGAATCCAAATTCAAACAGATGCATAGGATGCTTAGCTATAATTGTAAAACATTCCAAATAGGAAAATTTGGGATGTTACAAACCTACCCATTTTAAGATGAATCTCGCCGAGATTCGGGTTGGCTAGCAATAGGTGCGGATGGTCTCGACGAAGATCTTCTTCGCTCCTGTGTGGCTTCTTCCTCGTGTGGTGACTCCACAAAGACCTTGCAAAACTTGATGACTTTGTCATGGGTGACTCGCTTGTAGTCTCGAGAATTTTGACGGTGTCTCCTTGTAAGTCAAATCACCGCTGTTGTATGGCCTCTAGGGGCACCGTGTCTCTCAACGGAACATCGCCATGTCTGCATGGCACTTCTTCAACCGAGAAACGTGAAAGACATCATGAACTCCGACAATCCTTCCGCAATTCCAACTTGTATGCAACTTCTCCACGACGCTCGAGGATTTTGTAGGGCCAATGAATCGGGTGCTAACTTTCCTTGACTCCAAACCTCTTGATTCCACGGCGTGGAGACACACGAAGATATGCTCGGTCTCCCACTTCGTAAGTCACCTCCTTGCGCCATCGCCGGCATAACTCTTCCGTCGGATCGTGCAATCTTGAGCCGGTCTCAATCAGCTTGACTTTCTTCGAATCCTTGATAAGATCGGAACCAAAAGTGATCGATCTCCAACGCTATCCCACAAAGAATGGTGTTCTACACCTCCTTCCGTGATAGAGCTTCAAGGGTGCCATCTTCAAACCGGATTGATAACTGTTGTTGTACGAGAACTCGCAGAAGGCAAGTTATCATCCCAGCTAGACCCATAGTCTAGCACACAAGCTCTCAACATGTCCTCCGTAATCTGATTGACTCTCTCGGTCCGTCCATCTGTCTCATGGATGAAAGGCTGTATCAATTCCAGCCTCGCACTCCAAAGTTTCATGCAATTGCTTCCAAAACTTTGAGGTAAACCGCCTCTATCCGACACGATTTTCCTCGAACTCCATGCGCATATACGATCCTGGTCATGTATATCTTGGCCAACTTGGCACCGGTATAGGTAGTCTTCACGGAATGAAGTGAGCTACCTTAGTCAAACGATCAACCACTACCCAGATAGAATCATAACCTGAACGGGTCCCGGTAATCCCGTGATGAAATCCATACCAAGTTTCTCCCATTTCCAATCGAATCGCAAAGGTTGAAGTAACCCTGCTGGCTTCGATGTTCTGCCTTTACACGCTGGCAAACATCGATACGGCCACGCACTCGCAATGTCCTTCTTCATTCCGTCCACCGTAAACTTTGCTTCAAATCCAGGTACATCTTGGTGTTGCCGGGGTGAATTGAGTACGGGGAATCATGAGCCTCCTGAAGAATTAGCTTCCTGAGCTCGGGATCATTGGGCACATAAATACGATCCTCAAACCATATAGTTCCATGTTCATCCTTTCGGAATCCTTTAGCTTTTCCATCCTCCATCTTTTGCTTAATCTCATCGATTTCCTTGTCCGACTTCTGGGCTTCACGAATCCTTTCGGTCAAGGTGGACTGAACTTCCAGAGTTGCAACAAATCCTTTCGAACTATCTCCGCCGGAGATCTCGAGGTCATCGACCAACTCCTGGGTAATCCTCCCGCGTAAGAGTGTTCACATAACTCTTACGGCTCAAAGCATCTGCTACAACATTGGCTTTACCGGGTGGTAATGTAGCCTCATGTCATAGTCCTTATCAACTCTAGCCATCTCCTCCGCCGAGGTTCAATTCTTCAAGTGAAGATATATTTCAGACTCTTGTGATCCAGATAGACATCACAACGATTTCCAATGAGGAAATGTTCCAAGTCTTGAGTGCATGCACTACACCGCTAACTCCAAATCATGCGTGGTATAATTCATCTCATGAGGTCAGAGCTGTCCGGAGGCATAAGCTACAACCTTGCCTTCCTGCATCAATACTCCTCCGAGTCCTTGACGAGAAGCGCCACAATAGACCTGGTATTCCTTATGTATGTCCGCAATATCAACACCGAGCTGTGACCAACCGCTTTTTCAATTCCTGAAAACTGGCCTCACATTCCTCGTCCAAACATACTTGGCTTCCTTCTTCAACAGCTCACCATGGGCTTGGCAATCTTCGAGAAGTTCTCAATGAACCTCCGATAGTATCCTCGCAAGTCCGAGAAAATCATGGATCTCCTTGATCGAGGTGGGTGACCGCCAATCGCTGATCGATTCAACCTTGGCGGATCAACTGCTATTCCTTCTCCTGAAATAACATGTCCGAGGAATCCAACTTCCTTCAACCAAAATTCACATTTGCTGAATTTGGCATACAACTGATGTTCTCAAGTTTCTCCGTAACTAGACGCAAATGTTCCTTATGCTCTTCCTCGCTTCTTGGAGAATATCAATATGTCATCGATGAACACCACGACAAACTTGTCCAAGTACTCCATGAACACCTTGTTCATCAAATTCATGAAGTATGCAGGAGCATTAGTCAATCCAAATGACATGACGGTATACTCAGATAAACCATACCGTGGTGAATGCTGTTTTGGGTATATCCTTCTCACGAATTTTCAATCGGTGATACCCGATCAAGATCGATCTTAGAGAATACCTTGGCTCCAACAAGCTGATCAAACAAGTCATTGATCATGGGCAGAGGGTACTTGTTCTTGATGGTTACTTGCTCAATGCACGATAATCCACAACCATCCTCAAGCTTCCATCCTTCTTCTCTACCAAAAGAACTGGGCTCCCCAAGGTGATGAGCTTGACTAATATATCCTTTCTCCAATAACTCATTTATTTGTTCCTTGATCTCTTTCAACTCATTCGTGGCATCCGATAAGGTCTCTTGGATATTGGGGCTGTGCCGCAATAACTCGATCAGAACTCAATGTCTCCGTCCGTGGCATTCTCGTAATTCCTCCGGAACACATCGAAATTCTTGCACCACGGCACTTCCTCCCGAACAACTCCCGTGAGGGAATGCACCGATTCTTCATCCGGCTGTGCTCGCTACATACTTGATCCTCTTCGCCCGGTGGTGAGCGAATAGACTTGTCGGCATACCAATGTTCCTTCATACTTTGACAACTAATCCATGCCTAGGATTACATCCAAGGTCTGAGTTTCCAACACTATGAGTTCTACGGAAATTTGTGGTTCCCGATGTTGAGGTTTGCAGTGACAACTTAAACCTGCCATCATTTCTCCTCCCGCGAACCGACGCGAGGGGGCTTCTAAGGGTTCTAGTGCGAATCCGTATTTATCCACAACTACCCTTGATATGAATGAATGCGCTGCACCGTAATCAAACAGAACCAAAACTGAACGTGAATTCAATAAAACTTACCAACCACAAGTTCCGGTTGATCATAGACGCTTCCACGCCGATGTGATTCACTTGAGCACGAGGGAAGGGATTGGGCTTCTTCGCTGAGCCTCCATTGCCATTCCTGCTCTCCGCTGGCCTCCGGCAGTCGGTGGCGAGTGCCCCGCCTTCCGCACTTGAAGCAGTGATGTGGCTCAGATCCTTCTGAGCCGGGCAGAACGGTGTTGATTGCCATTACCATTGCCATTGCCATTGCCATGGCCTGACTTGTTGTCCTGGCTGCGGTTGTTTCCATTTCCACCATGGTTATGACCTCCATGGTTGTGATGGATGTGCCCTCCCGAGTACGGTGCATAGCGGGCTTCACGAGCTCCTCAATTGTGCTTCCCCGGCTGTACTTCCTCTTGCGGCTCTCTATCTGCTGCTGCTTGCCTTCCGTGATGGTGGCCTTGTCTACCAGCTCCGGTAGTTGTTGAAAGTAGCCACAATAAGCTGCATGCTCAATTCATCATTTAGTCCTCAAGGAACTTCTCCTGCTTATGCATCAAGGCCACATCATCAGGGGCATAGCGGCAAGCTTGCTGATTCTCCACGCATCGTGCCACAAGACGATTCTCTCGGCGCAAGTTTCGAACTCACGCTTCTTCGCACTCATGGCTCCAGATGAGACATGAGCAAAGGCGAAGGCCTGCTGAATTGATCCCAAGTGATGCCACCCAAAGGAAAAGTGGCGTGTAATTCTCCCACCAAGAAGCTGCAGGTCCATCCAGCTTGATGCGCTGCAAAGCGCACCTTCTCAAAGATCAAGCATCCAACGGTGACTAGCTCTTCCAATCTTATGGAGCCACCGTCACCACAATCGCTCAAGCTACTAGAGAACACCATGGATTCAACCTCGTAAATCGAGTCAAGTTGTCCACAAAGGTGGTGGTGGCGGTGGATTGTTGGCGGGTTGTTCGATTCTCAATCAGAGCTGCATCAAGGCATTCTGCTGCCGGAGCAGCTGGGTGAGCTCCGCGGAAACCAAAGGTCACGCCCTGAGGCATCCGTGTTTTGGAGGGATGAGAAAATTTAGAATAGAACAAGGGTCTATGAGAAATAACACTACCCATATGAATGCACAATCATAACACACCAATCATTTATTCATTCCACTCAAACATGGTTCAAACTCGATTACAAAAGCTCATGACTAATCGAAGGAAAACATCGCCTAACTGATCGATTTAAAAGTAAAATAAAAGATAACATGGTGGTCGACTAAAAGTCTTCATCTGCTGGCGCCCTCTTGGGGTTTCCTTCGTGGTACTCCCTCAAAATCCTGATCATTGCTCACGAGGGTGCTTCATCTCCACTGGTAAAGGTCCTCACCCAAGTCCATCTTTTCCTCAATCGCGCAAGCTTCATCTTCGTGTCGCCGACTATCTCCATGAAGTCCGTGATTTCTTCCTCATGGCCAAGGAAGTCTCGCGCAGCCTTCTCCTCCAGCCCAGCTCATGAACAAAAGCTTCCGTGTGTTCGAAGTTACGGCGAGCCTGAATCTCCCGTGTCCCGAGAAGACACTCCAAGTCCTGAATGTACGAGAGAGTGGAATCGCCCTCGATGGTACGGATGATATCTCCATTCCTTGCCCTCGCGAGAAACCATGGCGAGGTCCGAGGATCGAGCTCACCTCAGATTCTCTCGAGATGTCCAAGTGCTCGTAGATCGCCACGCCCCTTCCGATGATCCAGCTTGAACTCGTGAACTCAAAGTTGATAGGCTCCGCGCCCTCCAAAGGTCCTCCCCGGATATGCACCTCAACTCAGAGCGGGTGTCCGCTTGAAGTGCATTAGTGGGTTTCCAAAGGATCGAGGGCGAGCAATCTTCAGCAGCTTCACCATCTCGACCAGCTTTCTTCCAAGGGCATCGCCTCATCGGGCCGGCGTAACTCCGTAGCAAACCGGGTGAACTCGACGCCATCTAGAATGTTGCAAAGGAGAGAAGAGTCGAATAGATCGTAGAAGAAATATAGAATGAAAGAGGGTTCAAAGTAAATGGTCTCGCTATGGCTTTCCGATCCTAGGGGTTACGATCCCACGGTCAGCAGTGCTCGATACCATCTCTCAGAGCGACCTGACCCAAAATCGTCAAATCTCGTGTCTGCATTCATCCCAAGATCATGCCGGTACTCACAAGACATCGATAAAGTAATCAAAGTTCAATCACACCTGAATATCATTAATCGATTCTCATATAGAGTCTTTATTACAAGGAATAAATTCGCCCAAGGCCAACTCATGAGAAATAAACTAAAATGCTGCGGAAGCGCCGAGGTAAAGCGAGTCCATCCGACTCAAAGGGCAATCGCTAAGCGCGAGCGTAGCCTCACCCCGATCGAATATATCTCTCGCAACATAATACGCTGTAGCCATGTAGGTCAGCTTTTGGAATAAGTCGCAAGTTATGAAGAACAACAATAATAAAGTTACTAACTCTATATGCATATTTGGTGTGGAGCTCTAAGTTTCATCATTTTATGAAAGCCAATTTTATCCTACTACAAAGGACTTATTTGCAAATTACTACAAATTGTTGGTAGTTATTGAGATGGTTCCGCCAACCAATATCTCGCTCCCAAATTATTATTAAGTCATAAACCCATCAAATTAATTCATTAGAGTTAGTGTTGAGATATCCGAATACTTCCAAGGTCCAGATGCTCAAATGTCCGTGAATCGGGACACGGCTAATCGATTAGGTTATAACACTCGCAGAGGTTTGCGACTTTCCCGCAAGAATCATTCCTCCTTTAAAGTCTTCGCACTTCATGGTGTTTGAAGACGGACGAATGAAACAGGTCTTCCAAAGAGTTCTTCCGCCACCGCCGTACCCATCCAATCCTACCGCTCGCCTACTTCTCGAGTACCGCCCAGCCAGCTTCACTACAAGGGTCAACCCAGCCAGAGCCCATAATGGCTTGCGGCTGCATGTAAGCTTCCGTCATGGGGCATCCATCCTTCTCTTCGTGGCTGGGTGAAGCTCGCAGGATGTCATGGCGCTTCTCCATGCATCCCGCCACCACTGGTGCTCCAGGTGCCCACAACCGCCCTCCACCCAAGAGTGATTTTCCAAGTCCATCTTGATCATTGTAGTCCATGGGGTCATCATCATCATCATTGACTCTCACATCTTACTTATGAATTTCACTCATCCCAAATCCCGCCTCACGAGCATAGCAAAATAACTACTACGCCCCGGGCCATGGTAACAAGGGATTGGTTCATCCTACCACATGATACTACTCAAGTTTAATGACTTCAAGATTATCACTACTGCATGCAATGGTGGGTGGTGACAACTACTAATGCACAAAACATAGGTATAGAAATAACATGATCAAAACTTGCCTTGCCGATGATCCTCGAAGCTAAAGAGTCGAGTAGCAAGCTTCAGACTCGAACTCTACCGAGACAAACAATAACATAATAAGCACAAAGCAAGAGGATCACACAAGATAACAAAGATAACATAACACAACCAAACAATCAAAACCAAATCAAAAGGAAAACTCAAAGAAATCAAATTCAAAGTTTTTCCCTATTCCAAACAATAGCAAAAATAGTTTTATATAACAAAATTCCTCAACATGACCTAATCATGGTTTTAGGTTAACTTAACAGAAAAGGATTAACTAAGCAACTAGGAGCAAAAAGAATTAATTAAATAGCTATTATAAAACTCACTTTAGGCCTAATCCAATTTCTATTAAGAAAATAAATTTAAAACTTTTATTAATTATAAATAAAAGTTCATCTAATGGAATGACAGAAACTAACCTAGAATAACTAATCACAAGTTAAAAATAAATTAATTTACTAATTAATTAATTAGGAAAACAGAACTAATCAATTAATTAGGATTAATAGGATTCTGCCTAGAATTAATTTTTTATTAATCCTAAAATACCAAAGTTAATTTCTAGGGTTTGGCAATATCAAAATAAAGTGATTGCAAAAAGAATCATGCAAAAATAATTTTTCTAACTAAAACTATAGCAGATTTGCTATTCTGACTAAAATAATATTAAAGCATTTTTAATTATTTTTAACATAGCTAAATATATGTTTTTCAGAAACTACATAAAATTTGCAATCCAACAAAAAAAGAATCACTAAAAAATATTAAACAGAACAAAAGATACACATTTTTGAAATTTGAAACAAATCGGCTAAAACAGAAAATCTAAATAAAAGAAAATGCCTAATGGGCCTAAACTACGCACTAGGCCGATAGTCTAAATGGGCCTAGGGTTTAACTAAAACGAACCGCCTAAATAAATAAACCTAACTAAAAATAAACCACACCGGCCGGCCGGTTTTTTATTAAAACGTATTCTTCTGGGGTTCTAATCTCTAGCCACCCGATTGGGATCGGACGGTGGAGGGAAAGCCGGGACTCACCGACTCCGGCGACGCCGGGCGGCGGCGGCGAGAGTGCTCCGGGCTTCAAGGCCATGAAGCTGGGAGACGCCGGGAGACGCGGAAGCTCGGGAAAGGGTTCGTGGGTTGGTGAGGCTCTGGGGCACCAGGCGGCGACGGCGAGGGTTTTGGCGGCGGGTCGAGCCTGGCTCCCATGAGCCGGAGAGAGAGGAGAGGGCTCCGCGTGGCTAAGGGGGGAATGGGTGGGGGCTCGGCTTATATAGCCAGGGGTCGGGTGAGGGTTCGAAGGGCATCGGGCTGCGGGGATCCCGGATTCTTCGGGATCCCGGATCTCCCATGAGGTCCGCTTGGGCGCGGGGGAAGACGACGGTGGGGCCACGGGTCGCTGAGAGAGAGGGGGTTTCAGGCGGTCGACCGGATCCTAAGGGATTCGGCGAGGGGGGCGCGGTCGTCCGGCTGGCCGGCCAGGCCTAGTGGGCCGGGGTCGGCCTCAGCGCGGGTGGCCGAGGGGTTAGGTGGCGCCTGGCTGGGCTCGGGTGGTTCGGTCTGGCGCCTCAAAGATTTTTCTTTTATTTTTTAATAAAAACAAAACCAAAAATAAAACCTAAACTATAAATATTTTATATAGGGTATATATATACCAAAATGATCAGGAATATTCCTTTCATTTGAACATTTTTCCAAAGCCAAAATCCAAACTTTATGAAAATCCATTTTTTCAAATTCAAATAAAATTCAGATTTGAATTCCAATTCTTTTGGCATTGTTTCCTCTGATATTTTTGGAGTGTCATGTTTGCTCCTCTCATACTTTTGATCAAGTATTTATCAGCTTGGTTTTGGAATTGTTTCCACATGCCAAAGTTTGGAATTCAAATTTCAAATTCAAAACTCTCTCAAACTTCAAATGGAATCCAAATTCAAACAGATGCATAGGATGCTTAGCTATAATTGTAAAACATTCCAAATAGGAAAATTTGGGATGTTACAGACTTGGTGTCCTGAGTTGTGTGCTTAGGATTGGGTGTCCGGACTGTGTCCTCGAGTTTAAATACTCACCGCCCAACCGTGACGCATAACTAAGACAACAGTTGGAACTGGTCTACCAAATCACCGCCTTCACCAAGCTTATCGGTTCTATTTCCTCAACTCTTTCATTTCCTCATTATCGTGTTAAGTGCTTCATCATATCTCTGTTTGAAGACTTTGACCAACACTTCTCAATTTCCTCGCCAATTTCTTCACCATTTGTCTTCATCTTGTGTTATCCTCGTGATTACGCTTTCTCGACTCTGGCTTGTCTTCATTTCATCATGATGACCATTCCTGTATTCTGCTATGCTTACTCGAGTACTTATTCCACAGTAAGTAGTTCTTCGCTAAGGAATTTCTCACCGCAAATTCCTCGCTGAAGAATTCATA
Source organism: Aegilops longissima (assembly GCA_021605205.1). NCBI lineage: Eukaryota > Viridiplantae > Streptophyta > Magnoliopsida > Poales > Poaceae > Aegilops > Aegilops longissima. The sequence continues at coordinate 64,251 of JAHIAM010004245.1, read as the reverse complement.
AAATCGCCTATTCACCCCCTCTAGTCGATATAACGATTAATTGGTATCGAGCAAGGTACTCCCTTGTTCGTGTGATTTTGTTTAACCGCCGAGTTTTAGTTATGTCGACCGTAGGTATGATCAAGGTCTCGCTGGCTGTCCTACCTTCGATGGGACAGACTACCCTCATCGAAAAATAAGATGTGAATGCATCTTGAGGCAATTGATAACGATCTCTCGTATGTTGTGGAAAATGGTGTTCCTCCGTCTCACCCTCACCGAACGCCACCAATGTGAAGAGATTCAAGCAACTCGATTCTCAAGTTAAGAATATCATATGTGGCCATCTCGAGCAAAGGACAGATGGAAGAGTGAGTGCTTTAGAAACTGCTAAGCTTATCTGGGATAGGCTGTCCAAAGTGAATGAAGGAGTCTCAACTCAGCGTGACTCTCGAGTTGATGTTCATCGCAATCTCTTCAACCGCTTCAAAAGACTGGACAATGAAAATGTTCAACAAACCTTTGTTCACCTCACTGACATCTCAAATGAGCTTCAAGCGCTTGGTGCCACTGACATCACCGACCATGAGGTGGTGAAGAAATTGTTGAGATCGCTTGATTCCTCATTTGATACTCTGGCATTGATGATACAAGAGCGTGCTGATTACAAGTCACTTGATCCCGCTGATATCCTCGAGAAGCTAAACACTCATGAGTTCCATCTTGCTGAAAAGAGAGATCTCTATGGTTCGTGCTATGGTAGATCACGTGCCCTGAAGGCCAAGCTAGTGTCTGAATCTGAAAATGAAGATTCGGCAGCAGCCTTGGTGATCCCAAGAATTGAGCCAGAGCTAGCATCGCCGTGAAGAAATTCCAAAATTTCTCAAGACGTGGTCGCTGGAAAATCCTCAAGGAGCAATGATTCCTCATCCAAAGGTTACAAGAGGAGGCTATGCCACAAATGCAAGAAACCTGGTCACTATATTCAAGATTGTCCTCAATGGGAAAGGAATTAACGAAGAAGAAATACAAGGATTACAGCCAGATGACGCTTAAGAAGAAGAAGAAATCGCCAAAATCTTCACCATCAAAATCCTCTAAGTCTTCATCTCAGAAGAAGAGCAGCTCCAAGAAGGCTCGGGCATTCATTGGCAAGGAAATGGACTCTGAGGCTGAATCTGAGGAACATGAGGAAGAGGAGGCATCTGAGGAGTCCGAGTCTAGTGTGGCGAGTCTGGCTCTCGCTAGTGCATTCGTCAGCAAGTCTATCTTCAACTCTGAAGAAAATGACCTCACCAACAAGGCTGATGAAGGCAATGATGACTACGCCCCCACCTACTACTTCATGGCAAAGGGTGCCAAGGTACACAAATATACCTCCTATGAATCTAGTGAGAATGAATCTGATGAAAACCTCAAGCCCAGCTACTCTAAACTTGCTAAGATTGCTGTGAAACAGCAAAGGGCTTTTGAAAAGGTTCAAAACTTGCTAGACAAAAGTGACGATATGTTGGGTGAAGAAATGGATCGCACTGAAGCCTTGGCTGAAAATCTTCAGAGACTTCAGTCTAGGTTTGACAGTCTTCAAGGTCATCATAACACTCTCTTATCTGATCATGAGAAGCTTTCTTATGAATTTCTTCAAAAGAAGCAAGATCTTGAGAAGCTAAGAGTGAGTTATGAAGATCTTCGTAAGGAGCGCGATTCATTACTTGCTCAACAAATCAGCTTCTCGTGAAGAATTTGTTCCTCCATTCTTAAAGTGCATTGAACGTGAATCGCTAATTCTTCACCTGAATGTTCAAATGCTTCTATTGTTACAAATTCTTCACCTGCCTCGCTATCACTAATTCCCCATCCGAGGACATTGCTAGTATCACCGACGATGCAAGGTCGAAGGAATTGTACATGACAGTATGTACAAAAGCCTCAAAGGGCATCGACTCTTTGTGATGTGCTTAAAAGCAGATCCTCAACAGAACCCTAGGAAAGAGGGTATTGCCTTTGAGAGGAAAATCAATGCTGATGGTACATATTGAAGCCTAAGCAAGCACCCCGTAACCTCATGGGTTGCTGCAAAGGGACCACCAGCTTGATCCATCTAATTTATCCGGCTTTACATATGAATCTCCTCATTCTTATGATGAGTCATTTGACTCCAACTATAAACTGTTCAAAAATCAAAATGGTGAAGTATTTGCTAGATATGTTGGCACTAACTGCAGGAAAGGTTCCCCTATGAAGAAAATCTGGGTTCCCAAAAGGTGCCTTGAAAGTCTTCAGGTGAATGTCCTCATGACACCACCTGTGAAGAATAGGAACCCCAGATCAAACTCTTCATATGGATCAAATTCTTCATATGGATCCAAGTCCTCATACGAACCAAATTCCTCACGTGGATCAAATTCCTCAAAAGGATCAAAGTCCTCACATGATTTTCATCATGCTAACAACTATGTTTCGCAGGGTAGAGCTAAGGGCTATGAATATGTGCATTATTCCTCAAACCATTATGTTCATAAGTCCACGAAGAATTTCTCTGCTTATTCATATGCTTACCCTAACCCCTCTTATGTGAAACGAAATGGTCTAGCTTCTTTGACACCATTCTCATATGGAGCTCGCAGAGTGATGAACTCTTTGCCACCCCTTCGATGTGGGTGGTGAAGAAAAGAACTAATCTCTTCTCAGGGTCAGTCTCCAAACGTGCTTTAACGCTCAAGAATTTGCTGGAGGCCCGACAAAATGCTCGAAAGGACGCAGTTAATCATGAAGAAATGAACTTTCATTTCACACGTCCTCATACTGCTATATCTGTTTTACTGCTTGATGAAATTCATCTGATGAATTTGATATCATATTCTTCACTGATGAAGTATATGAGTTCGTAAGCTGCACCAATTCATCTGCAGGATGATCAACCCAAAGCCACTGAGTGGGTCCTCGATAGTGGATTTACAAATCACATGACTGGTGACAAGAATCTGTTGATTGATGCTCCCTTATCACCATCACATCTGAAGCATATCATCTTCACTGACAAAGGCAAAAGTCAGGTATTGGGTCTAGGTAAGGTTGCGATCACAAAGGATCGACACATGGACAAAGTCATGCTTGTTGAGTCCTTAGGATACAACCTTATGTCTGTCTCAATGCTTTGTGATCTTGATATGATTGTTTTCTTTGGCAAGTATCTTTGTGTTGTGGTTATGGAAGCTGACAATTCCAAAGTCTTCGAAGGCTTTAGGAGAGGAGACTTGTACATTGTTGATTTCTCTACAGACCTCAACCAGCCGTGTGCCTACTTGAAAAGCTTCAAGGCTGGCTATGGCATCGATTTACTTGGTCACGCATGCATGAGGAATTTGCACACGCCATGGAAGAAGAAGCATGTCATTGGCATTGAGAATGTCAAATTCCTCAAGGATCACTTATGGGGGCCCGTGAAGCTAGAAAATGAACAAGGCCAAGCATCCAAATAAGACTATCATGACCACTACTCGACCATTCGAATTGCTTCACATGGACCTCTTTGGTCCTAATCATTACTCAGCAATACTAATGATGCATCTCTATATGGTTTTGTTATTGTGATGATTACTCTCGTTACACATGGGTACACATTGTTACTTACAAACATGAAGTGCAGGAAGTCTTCAAACGATTTTCCTCGAGGGATTCAACCAACTTTGGTGTGAAGATCAAGCATATCAGGAGTAACAATGGAACTGAGTTCAAGAATTCTGGTCTTGATGACTATCTTGATGAACTTGGTATTACTCATGAGTTATCTGCCCTTATACTCCTCATCAAAATGGCGCTGTGGAGCGCAAGAACATAACTCTTGTTGAGATGGCTCGACTATGCTTGATGAGTACAAGACGCCTCGTCACTTCTGGATTGAGGCAATTTACCCTGCATGCCACATCATCAATGAGGGAGTCCTGGACTAGGGGGTGTCCGGATAGCCGAACTATCATCTTTGGCCGGACTCCAAGACTATGAAGATAAAAGATTGAAGACTTTGTCCCGTGTCCGGATGGGACTTTCCTTGGCGTGGAAGGCAAGCTTGGCGATACGGATATGTAGATCTCCTACCATTGTAATCGACTCTGTAACCCTAACCCTATCCGATGTCTATATAAACCGGAGGGTTTTAGTCCGAGGACTAACAACAATCATACCATAGGCTAGCTTCTAGGGTTTAGCCTCCTTGATCTCGTGGTAGATCTACTCTTGTACTACCCATATCATCAATATTAATCAAGTAGGAGTAGGGTATTACCTCCATCGAGAGGGCCCGAACCTGGGTAAAAACATCGTGTCCCTTGTCTCCTGTTACCATCCGCCTAGACGCACAGTTCGGGACCCCCTACCCGAGATCCGCCGGTTTTGACACCGGCAATCAACATGGTATATCTTCACAAATTCTTCAAGAAGACTGCCTATGAACTCCTCAATGACAAGAAACCCAATGTGAGTTATTTCAAAGTCTTCGGTGCTAAATGTTGGATTAGAGATCCTCATCACAGTGCTAAATTTGCACCGAAAGCACACGAAGGTTTTATGCTGAGAAGGGCCGAGATCCGAACTACAAGGTACAATTTCGGTTATCTTCAGAAATAAATGCAGGGATGTTCCTTATTTACAAGACCCCTTCTTTTTACTTACGACTCATTGAGGGCTGATCCTTGGGGAAATAGTGCGGCTGGGTTACTTCCCAGCCCGACTCTCCGACGAAGATTTGTTTCCTCTTGAGGCCTTGACCTCCGGATCTTCTGAAGCGGTCCTCTTCTCTCCTTGGAGGGTGGGATTTTTGATCCTCCTTCCTTGGGAGCCTCCTTCGTGGAGGCAGTTGCTTCCCTGCTTCCCCTTCGCTTCTTTTTAAAAGGCGCGCCTTTAACATCTTGGTCAAGATGGGATCCGTGTGGTCTCGGAGAGGAGCCGACACCTTATTAACTTTGCCTTGGCTATCCACTGCTCAAGAAACGGCCTTTAAAGGGCATATATATATATATATATATATATATATATATATATATATATATATATATATATATATATATATATATATATATATATATGATAAATGAATAAACAGCCTGTCCGTTACGGACTACTTACTTGAGTATCTCAGCGATTGCAGCTTAGTCCTCAAGGCCCTCGGCCAGTCCGACACTTCTCTTGTGATCCAAGAACAGTTTATACATCTCCACGGGTGTCGCATCTATAAAATGATGGAGAGCTCGTGGTCCTCCGGATTGAATTCCCACTGCACGGAGGGGGCGACGCTTGCAGGCGTAAGGCACCAATCAACATAACTCGCGCCATCGCGACTCAGATTGATCTCTTTCTTGAGGTCTCGAACACGGCCCCGCAATGCAGGAACGCCCTGGACGGCCCCCACCGAGCCCCTTGTTGACCCATGACGCCAGCCACTATGGTGGACCTGAGCGGAAGGCGGAAGCGCCACCCATTTGGTGCCCCCGAGCAGTGATATAAAACCACCCCGCTGCCACAAACCAAGCTCCTCTTGAAAAGAGCCTCGGCCACAGAGCATCAACACACTTGCTTATGACCGCCTCCAAGACTCGCTTGCTGCCCTCGATCATCTTCGCTCCACCTTGAAGGTCTTGAGCCACAATCCAAAGTGAGGGGTAATATGGAGGAAGGCCTCACATAAGACAATGAATGATTTAGATATGGAGGATGGACTGGATTCAAGTCATGGAAATCCACCCCATAATAAAACATGAGCCCTCGCACAAAGGGATCCGCTGAAGCCTAAACCCCAAGGAAGTGTGACACGAACACCACGCCTCGCCGGGCTCGAGAGTGGGAATGACCTGCCTCGAGCAGCAGCTCAGGCGAAAACTCGCCGTTAGATACCGGCGCTCGCAGCTTTTAGCACATCTTCTTCTCGTGATCAAGAAGACATCCATCGGCCGTATGGTCGGAGCCGGACATTGTCAAGGTCCGGCGCCTAAATCTGAAGCTTTGGGTGTTAGAACTCAAGCGAGGCTAACTCGATAGAGGGTGTAAAAAGAAGAGGGCCTTGGTCTCATTATAAAGAGGTTGAATACCAAGAGCCCTCCCCGTGGTCGATTAGGACTCGCCGATAGAGGAGGCGTACAAACGGGCGCCGGTGGGTTACCCACGTCCGTATTGATGAGAATCCCGAATAAGGGGGCACGATCTATGCTTTGATAAGACGTGCTGTGAAACCGCCGCTAAACGCTACCGAGGTGGAACAGTAAAAACGATTCATATAAAGGCCTGGCCGTGGTGTGATGTCACGCCGCTGAATACGCCAGCAGATCTGCAAAAGTTATTCTCTACTACGAGTATGTGGAACTTGTTTTGCAGAGCCGACACTATCCTTGTGTTCAAAACCTACTATGAAGTATTCGAGGAGGAACCCGCGCTGTAATGTCAAGACAATATGCGCCGGACTCGCGTCATTGAAGCCTGGTTCTGGGGCTACCGAGGAGTCCTCGACTAGGGGTGTCCGGATAGTCAACTATCATCTTGGCCGACTCCAATACTATGAAGATACAAGATTGAAGACTTCGCCCCGTGTCCGGTGGGACTTTCCTTGGCGTGGAAGGCAAGCTTGGCGATACAGATATGTAGATCTCCTACCATTGTAACCGACTCGGTAACCCTAACCCTATCCGTGTCTATATAAACCGGAGGGTTTTAGTCCAGAGGACTAAAAACAATCATACCATAGGCTAGCTTCTAGGGTTTAGCCTCCTTGATCTCGTGGTAGATCTACTCTTGTACTACCATATCATCAATATTAATCAAGCAGGAGTAGGGTATTACCTCCATCGAGAGGGCCCGAACCTGGGTAAAAACATCGTGTCCCTTGTCTCCTGTTACCATCCGCCTAGACGCACAGTTCGGGACCCCCTACCCGAGATCCTCCGGTTTTGACACCGACAATCAACATGGTATATCTTCACAAATTCTTCAAGAAGACTGCCTATGAACTCCTCACTGACAAGAAACCCAACGTGAGTTATTTCAAAGTCTTCGGTGCTAAATGTTGGATTAGAGATCCTCATCACAATGCTAAATTTGCACCGAAAGCACATGAAGGTTTTATGCTTGGTTACGGAAAGGACTCGCACACCTACATAGTCTTGAACAATGTTCTTCACAAGATTGTTGAAACTGTAGATGTGCGGTTCGATGAAACTAATGGCTCGCAAAGAGAGCACCTACCTTCCGTGATAGATGAACCAGCACCGAGGATTCTATCAAGTTCAAGGCTACCGAGGATGTCATTCCTATCAATAATCTGCTCAAGAATTCATTCCGTAACGTGAAGAACGCCGAGCTGATGCACCGGAGAAAATGTCAAGAAAATGGTGTCAAGAAAATGTTGATCAAATTCCTCGACGACAACCAACTCATCCTCGCTGCAAAAAGAAGTGCAAGTTGAAAAGATCATCGATGACATTGAAGCACCAGTCCTCTCGACACGCCAAAAGCTTCACATTTATCTAACTTTTGTGGGCACTATGCTTTTGTCTCTATCACAGAGACCACTAAGGTAGATGAAGCATTTCTGGAGCCTGAGTGGATTCAGGCCATGCAAGAAGAATTACATCAGTTCGAGCTCAACAACGTCTGGGAACTGGTCAAACGTCCAGATCCTCGCAAGCATAATATCATAGGGACAAAGTGGATCTACCGTGTAACGGCCTCGATGCGGCTATATCTCCCACGTGTCGAAGCACGACTTAGAGGCATAACCGCATTGAAAGCAATGTCGCAAGTGAGGTAATCTTCGCACAACCCATGTAATACATAAGGGAAAGAGACACATAGTTGGCTTACAATCGCCACTTCACGCAATACATGAGTAAAGCATTACATCATACAGATACAATCAAGGTCCGACTACGGAACCAAAATAAAAGAAGACTACCCCAAATGCTACACAGATCCCCGATCGTCCCAACTGGCTCCACTATCGATCAACTCAAACGAAACAACACAATGAACAAGAACTTCATCGAGCTCCTCCTTGAGCTCGGATGCGCCACCGCATGGTTTCATCGCACCGCAAACTGGTTTTGAAGTATCTCGTGAGTCACGGGACTCGTGAATCTCACACCATGAGATCAAGACTATTTTAGCTTAAAGGTAGGACAGGGTAGTGAGGTGGAGCTGCAGCAAGCGACTAGCATATATGGTGGCTAACATACGCAAAAGAGAGCGAGAAGAGAAGCAAAGCACGGTCGAACAACTATGATCAAGAAGTGATCCTCAAACTACTTACGCCAAGCATAACTCCAACACCGTGTTCACTTCCGGACTCCACCGAGAAGAGACCATCACGGTTACACACGCTGTTGATGTATTTTAATTAAGGTCAACTTCGGTTTTCTACAACCGACATTAACAAATTCCCATCTGCCTCATAACCGCGGGCACGGCTTTTGAAAGATAATACCTCGCAGGGTGTCCCAACTTAGCCCATTATAAGCTCTCACGGTCAACGAAGGATATTCCTTCTACCGAAGACCCGATCAGTCTCGAATCCCTGACTACAAGACATTTCGACAATGGTAAAACAAGACCAAGAACCACCCACTCGTATGACAAATCCCGATAGGAGCTGCACATATCTCGCTCTCGTGGCACACCGGATAAGCTAAGCATACAGTACCGACGTAATCCAAGTTGCCAAGGAGTGGTCCCAAGACGGTGTTTAGTTTGGACCAACACTCGAGGAGCACCGCCCGGGGTAATAAAGATGACCCTTGAGTCTCGCAGAACCCAAGGGAAAAAGGCTTAGGTGGCAAATGGTAAAACCAAGGTTGGGCCTTGCCGGAGGAGTCTTATTCAAAGCGAACTGTCAAGGGGGTCCCATAAATCACCCAACCGTAAGGAACGCAAAATCAAGGAACATAACACCGTATGACGGAAACTAGGCGGCAAGAGTGGAACAAAACACTGCATAAGGCCGAGCCTTCCACCCTTTACCAAGTATATAGATGCATTAATTAAATAAGAGATATTGTGATATCCCAACAAGTAAACATGTTCCAACAAGGAACAACATCTCCATGTTCCAACAAGGAACAAACTTCATCTTCACCTGCAACTAACAACGCTATAAGAGGGCTGAGCAAAGCGGTAACATAGCCAAACAACGGTTTGCTAGGAAAGGATGGTTAGGGCTTGACATGGCAATGTGGGAGGCATGATAAGCAAAAGATAGGCATCGAGCATAGGCATAGCAAAAGAGCGAGCATCTAGCAAGCAAAGATAGAAGTGATTTCGAGGGTATGGTCATCTTGCCTGAAATCCCACAAGGAAGAAGAACGAGTCCATGAAGAAGACAAACGGACGAGTCGAACTAATCTCACAACTCGAAGGAAACCGCTAACGAGAGAAGCAAACCGAAACAAACAACAACATGGTAAACCAACAAGCACAAACATGGCATGATGCACAACCAAGTATGATGCATGTCCGTTTAAATAGCATGGCATGGCAATATGCACGTAACAAAACTACAAGTTAATGGAGCCCAATATGCAACGAGTTGCATATTGATGAAACACCACATCAACAATTTAGTTTAATCTCGCTTAGGTACTCAACAATATTAAATGTTGTTAAACATGGCAAGAGGTGAAGCATAACAAAACTATACCATCTAAACAATTTAAATGGGGCCGGATATAACAAACAACAACCGTAAATCCCCATATGCATTTAGCAAATTAATGGAAACAACAAATATAAACATTTAAATGTTGTTATCATGATGCGGATGACATATGCAAGTTTTAAGCAATTTTATGAAAATGTTGACATGAGCATGTTATGAAGCATTTGGTCACCATGGCGAACGAAGGGTGCCACGGGCGGCGAAACGAAAATGGTGCCACGGCAACATTCCGTCCCGTAACTTGATTGAGGTGTCGGTGCAAAAGAAAGTGTGGAGAGCGTACATGCAAGATGGTGGGTGATCCTGCTACCGGGTTCCCACGTGTCGACGGCATGGCAATGAGGAACGCGCAAGGAACAACTCGACATGGTGCAAACACGGCATCTCATACAACCCACATTCGTTTCTCGAAGGTCGCCTCGGGTTATACCTCGGCGCATTTTCGGGCTTAATCGGTTCGAGGGGAAGTAGTCGTTTTGCGACGGTAGTGGAAGTAGTGGTACACGGCGACGGTAGTGGAAGTAGTGGTTCACGTTTCGTAGATGAAGTAGTTGTTCGAGGTCACGGCGAGGAACTTGACGTCCACGGAGTCTTCGAGGGTCGACGGTATAGGTACTTGGTGAAATCCACGGGTGTCAGTAGTTGTACATGGTCTTCACGTTGTAGTCTGACTTGGCGATTCCAAAACGTTCATCGGTAGTGGAACTTGGCGGTCTCGACGGTCGTCGTGGTACTTGGCGTCTCACCATGTAGTTGTACACGGAGTCGAACAGAGGGCCTTGACGATTCAACGGGTATGAAGCAACGGAAACGCACAGGCCTCCCAAGTACTTGGCGCAATCCGAGATGATCTCGATGATCCAAATGAGGCGACGGTACAGGCAGTCTTCGCCTTGGCAGTGCAGCGGTCCAAGCGAGCAGCAGCTCGCCAATGCAGGCAGCACGGAGTGATGGAACAGCAGGCTGAGGAAGATGCGGCGCTGGGCTGGCCTGTGGTGGAGGTCAACTCCGACGGGGACGGGCCACCGGAGTCAGTTCCGGCCAGGAACGGCAAGGGCGGCGGAGGCCATCCGGATCTGTGCGAGGTTGGAGGAGGACTGCGGTCCCGCGGTTGAAGAAGAATGGCGACGGTGCGGCACCCTAGGAGGCAGCAGGGCGCGGGGACGGCGGAGCACACGGCGCTGGCGACCATGGACGGGCGACGGTGCGGCCGCCGGCAACGGCTCCGAAGGCCGTGGTGGAGCGGAGGGAGGGAGGCGAGGCGAAGAAGCAGCGCGTGGGGGCTCTGCTCCCTGGTGGTTGGGGCGGAACGAAGGGAGGAGGAGGCGCGGGGCTCTGCAGGGATGCTGATGGCCTCGCGGGCCATGGCGGGCGCAATGGGAGGCGCGCTCGAGAGGAGAAGCAGGGCGCGGCGAGCTGCGGCCGGCCGGCCGGCAAGGAGGCGGGGACGAGGGCTGCGCGGAGGTTGGCTTGAGGGGTCTCGAGGAGAGGGAGACATGGGCGAGGTAGATCGGGAGATGCGCGCGAGGGAGGAGACGAGGAGAGAGATCGAGAGATGGGGATTCGATCGGGCTGGGCTGCAAGGCCTGTGGGAACGAGGGGATGGAGATCGAGCGGAGGCTGGGCTAGGGTTAGAGGCCCAGAGGGGCGCGGCCGGGCCTTGGGCCGGTGGTTAGAGCTGGGCCTAAGAGGTCGGGTTAGGCACTCTTCTCCCTCTCTTATATTTTCTTTAGCAGAAAACAATTAAGAGAAGAAAAGAAAGAGAGGGTTAGGAAAGATAAAAGCGTTAAGGATAATTTTCCGGACTCACAAAAATGAGTTTGATCCAAGAAAATAGGAATGGCCAAGATTGTAAGATGTAATTCAAACTCATTTGAATTAAATTCAAATGATTTGAATAGGAAGTGAGGTTTGGGAAGGTCCAAAATGTTGAGGATTTCGTGGGCTCCGTAAAATGACTAAATAATTTATGGGCAAGGTTGAGACCAAGAAGTGAGATAACAAAGGCATGGAGAATTATTTTGCAAGTGGGTTATGGGTGATTCCAATAAATGGAATATTTTTATTATAGCTCCCTAATAATATTGAGAGGCTTTAATATGTTATAAAGAGAAATCACAAGTGAATTCCTCGATTTAAATGGATCAAAGACCCATGCAATTTATTTAGTTGAGGTTTTAAAATTAAATGACATGCCGGGCATGATGACATGACGCAATGCAAAATAAATAGAGCAAGCACAAATAAAACACACGGAGGTCACAAAAATATGGAAGTCTTCTGGATCGTCGGTCTCGGGGCGTTACATACCGCAACAAGCAAGATGAAAATGGCCTTGTGGTGAGGAATAAGGACGACTTGTAGCTGAAGGCTACACACAAAGTTGAAGGAATTGATTTCGATGAAACTTTTGCACCTGCTGTTAGACTTGAGGCTATTCGTGATATTACTTGCTTATGCTAACCATCATGATATCACTTTATATCAAATGGATGTGAAAAGTGCATTCCTCAATGGTAAGCTTGAGGAAGAAGTATATGTTGCTCAACCCCTGTGTTTTGAAGATCCAAAGAATCTCGACAAAGTCTTTAGACTCAACAAGGCCCTCTATGGCCTCAAGCAGCCCCTCATGCGTGGTATGACACTTTGAAGGAATTCCCATGAAGAATGGCTTCACACCCGGTTCACTCGAATTCTACTCTCTTTACTAAATCTTATGATGGTGAACTATTTGTGTGCCAAATATACGTTGATGATATTATCTTTGGTCAGATCGACCAATGTTATAGTGATGAATTTGTTTATATGATGAGTGAAGAATATCAAATGTCCATGATGGGAGAGTTGAAATTCTTCTTAGGTCTTCAAGTTCGCTAATAGCGCAATGACATATTCATATCTTAGGAGAAATACCTCAAGGATGTTCTCGAGGAAATTCGCATGCAAGATTGCAAAGGCGTTGAATTCGATGCCCACAAATGGCCATCTATGCACTTATGAAAATGGTATTGACTTCGATCACAAGGTATACCGCCCATGATTGGTTCTTTATTGTACTTATGTGCATCTAGGCCAGATATAATGCTTAGTGTTTGCATGTGTGCCCGATTTCAAGCTACACCAAAGGAATCACACCATAAGGTCAGAAGCATATTCTTAGATATCTAGCTCACACACCAACACTAGGATTATGGTACCCCAAGGGCTCGCTTTTGATCTCATTGATATTCTCGACTCGACTATGCTGGTGATCGTGGGACCGCAAGTCAACATATGGTACTTGTCATTTCCTTGATGAACTTTTGGTCCGTTGGTCCTCGAAGAAACACAATCACAGATCACCGCTTCATCACTGAAGCCGAGTACATTGCTGCTGGTTCTTGCTGTGCTCAATTGTCGTGGATGAAGCAAACTCTCAAGGATTATGGCATCAACATGAAGAATGTGCCTCTCATCGTGATAATGAGAGTGCAATCAAGATTGCTCACAACCCAGTTCAACACTCAAGACGGCACATTCTGATTCGCATCATTTTCTTCGATCATGTGTTGAAGGGCTACATCTTTATTGATCAAGTGAAGATCAAGACAGCTAGCCGATATCTTCACAAAGCCCTTGGATGAGAAGTGATTTAGCAAGTTGCGTGTGAGCTAAATATCTTAGAATCTTCGAATGTTCTTTGAATAGGACACTCATCCTAACACTTAGGCAAAATTGATGACTTAGATGTGCAACACATGAAGAAACCTTTTTCTTCAATCAATGAAGAACAACACTCTAAGTGTGAAGAAATTAATGAAGAATTTGATTCTCAGAACCCTACAACAATTGTACGCGGTGTCTGAAATCATCATTCTTGTACGGTGGGTCACGCCACCACCAAAGTTGAAAATCTTCAATTTGAGTTTTTCCTCAGTTTTGAAATTCTTCAGTTTTTCAAATTCTTCAACTTTGCAAAATCTTCACCGGTTCCGCTGCTTTTTCTTCATTGGCTATATATATGGGTTTATGTCCTCTACAACATTCACTTATGGCTATTTCTTCAAGTTGTTCTTCCGCTAAGTGAATGTGATCGACCTTCCCCTCTATGCTATACTCAACCCAATCTATTCACAAATTCTTCATGTGCTCTATTTGAAACTCTTTCAAAACTTCACCGTGTCCTTGTCACCAAGAATTTGCGAACGGAACTTTTAACTTATCTTATCCAAATTTTCGCTTTGCCGCCAAACCGCTCCGCTTCCCACGATAGACTTATCTATTCACCCACGATCTAAGATCTCCACTTTTCAGTACGTGGGTGCCACATGTCATGAGAATGAGAAGGGTCAGGCACGCTTGTCCTAAATCTTCAAAGTAACAGTTTTTTCACCGTGGCTATAAATACCCCTCCCCTTCCTCACTTCCTTTACTCCGCCGCCTCTCTCCTGCTCGAGCTTCAAACCCTAGTGTCGCCGCTTATTTCATCGTCAGCCGGTGAGGAAGAGCTTCACGGCTCGATCTCGTCAGCCGCAGATTTCTACCGCCACGGAAATCTTCACTCCGCCGCCATCAGAGCCGCCTTCCTCCGCCGGGTTAGGGCGTGAAGATCCGTGACCGACGAACTTCACCTCTCCATCTCACAGTTCGTCGTGTTCTTCGCTCAGGTAATTAAAAGTTACTTTTACTGCCTCTTTGATTCAAATGATTTCTACAAAATCCTCAAAGGTGTTTTATTCTTCAAATCCTCACACACTAAACACCTCACATGTCATCTGCTCTGATTCGCTTTCTAAGCATCATTTTTCTTCAAGATTCCTCAATTGTGTGGATCTTCGATCTATACAACTCGAACCTAAGACAAAGAACGCTTAGTGAAATTCTTCAAGACTCATCTCGTCAAAATTCTCAAACTTGTTCTTTTGAAAACCTTCCGAGAACGATATGACCTCTCCAAATTCCTCGCAACTATACTCTATTCACAGTGTACTCATGTCCGCCGCTGAATCACTAGGTTATCATCAACTTAACTCATTTGCAGCGCTCTCAAGAAAAGTTGCATACTTCTTCGTGAGAATTCGATTGTTCAAATTCTCAACCAAGAAAATGGCGATGGTAAGAAGCCACGTAAAGGAGGAAAGAAGCCCGAGGTCATGACTGCCTTTGAGATCCCTCGATGACATATACAAAGACTATTGCACTCGATGAGGCCAAGTTTGGTAAGGAGAATAAAAATCAGCGCAAGGTGCGATCCCGAGGATAGAAAGGAGATGGGCAAGAGAATGGAGGGAGTATAGGTATGTAACTCCAAAGTACATGAAGAAATTTGCACTCAATCCTCCATGCCCAAGACCACAATTGGCACTGCCAAGTAGCAGATCCCACCAGCCTCAAGCGCCGTGAGGATTATCCCGATGAATGGGAAAGCGCCAAGCTGCTGGCCAGTGCAAGCCAAAGAAGCAAGGAGGAAATTCAATGAGGACTCTGCTGCCGCTGCCTCCGCTGAGGCCTCGCTGTCAAGCCAAAGAAATCTATGGCAAAGAAGCCCGCCAAGAAGCCAAGTGCTTCACCTCCAAAGGCCCTCTAGGCCTAGTTCTCAAGAATGCCCTCACGGCCGTAATCCTCAAAGCCCTCATGGCCAATTCCTCATGCTGCTCCCGCCTCCGTAATCTTCAGCCTCCGCCAAAGTATTCGGACGCCCGACAAAGTCCTCTCGCACCAGTGCATCTTGCCACGTACAAAGGACTACAGCCATCTCCATTGCCTCGTGTGTCTCAAATAGTTCCTTAGCTGCACCTCAACGGGTCTGTCTCATCAAGAAAAAGGCCATCGCTGGACGAGGTCCTCGCCTAGTCCTCGTAAGAAGCAGGTTGCTTTCCAAGTACCGCCTAGAGAAGACGGTTGATGATGAAGAACTTGCCGAGATCATCGAGACAGAAAGTCGTGGTCGCTTAGAGCCAAAGGCACTAATGTGCCAACGCTATTGATCCTAAGTTGATCCTCGATTATATTGATCTCGCACAAGGATCCGCACACTCCTATGCCTGATTTCAATTTGACTCCGGCCAAAGTCATAAGCTGACCCATTTCATCTCTGAAGAAAAATGGAAATATGAGAAGGCCAGGCAGATCAAGAAAGCACAGTATCGGAAAGAAAAGTTTTTGAACACCAACGTTGTGTCTATGACAACTAATGAGCTTATAAAAATCCAGTCTGAAATCAAAGCCCTCAGCAATAACTTCAATGCCTACTATGTTAATTGGCAAGGTGCCAAAGTCAGATTTGTTAAACTGACTGAGAAATTCACCTCCAATGTTGCAGCTCCATCGCAACAGGAAATTCCTCAGTCAAGCTTCGCCAAGAACTCGAAGAACATGCCAAGACCAATCGATGACTTTCGATCGCTGAAGAAAATGTTAGTTCCAGTGGCTGATGACTGCATTCTAGCCGAAAGACATTGCCGTGGCATCCACTAGTGGTGCGCCAAGAAAATGAAGAAGTCGGGCAACCGCATCACCGCTACCAAGAAAATCAACCAGATTCCTCCGCTCCTCCCGCGCCTACACCAACTCCAATCCTTCCATCTGCATTAGATGAAGAAGACCAAGGCTGCAGAGCGCAGCTGTGAAGAAAAGGAAAGCATCACCGCTTCAGATTCCTCACCCAAAGAAAATGAAGCCTATGACAAGTTCATTTGCAAATCCAATTGATGTTGTTTCGATCTCAACCATGCCATCAAAAGACCTTGTTCCTTTTGGTGAAGAATATGTGATCCCTAGCGGATCTGATGAAGAAAATCATTCTGCTGCTTCGTCAGAGTAGATTGATGAAGAAATTGAAGTGGATGCTATCCTTCTACACTGTTGTCTCCTCGCCCATGCCTCAGCCACACCAAGAGGTCAAGGCTGAAGAAATGGAAGATGAAGACCTGGATATTGGGTGCACTACGCCAGGATGAATGATGACTTTGGGAAAGTCAGCACCCAATTCTCCACTCTTCACCCCTTTACAACAAATACCTCACCCCTGCACCAACCGCTCAAATGGGCTCAAGAAACTCACCCCACTTCATCTATACGCGAAGAAATTCCAGCCACTAGTGTCAAGAAACCGTCATTGCTGATCACTTGAACACGCAAATCGCCACTAAAGAGGAACCAGAAATTCTCACCAAGAACCTGAGATTGCGATTCTCAAGTCGTGATGCAACTCATCGACACTCCACCGCCAAAGCCAAAGGATCCATTATCAAGGAAGCAAAAGTTCAAGGCTGAAGATTTCTTCAAGAGCATGTGTTCTTCATAGATTACAACCACTATGATTCTGCCGCATAAGGAAGAGGCGCTTCGACGGCCAGCCAGCCAATTTCTATTCCTCGCTGTTCAACAAAGACAAAGTCTTCGATCATGCACCTATTCCTCGTGTGGACATGGAATCTCCGCTGGCTTCGAGCCAGTCCTCTTGTTCTTCACGATGTCGGATCATAAATTTCTGACCGACATATGTGATTGGAATGAAGAACTCATTCTTCAATTCTTTATGATGCTGCACATCATAGGACATTCTAAAGATGTGAACTCATGGGTGCTGGATCGATGTCGAAAACACTCACTACAAGGCACCAGCCATCAATTGCTTCGTGCCCTACCACTCAGCCCTCCCTTGAAGGTGCTCGCTATGCCTACAAGGAACCTAAGTTTACAAATCACTACATGCAAGTTCTCGATGAAGCCTTTGAAGCTGTGGCAGGCCCCATAAACCAAATTCCTCGCCAAGGAATTATCAGATGTGCCTCGATCGCCTATCGATTTTGACAAAGACATTGAGTCCTATCAAGGCCACGACTAATGAAGAAGAAGTCGCTGGCATCATGAAGAATCTACTTTTCAATATCATTCATGACGCTCCCGCCAACTTCCATGATTTCTTCATGAGGACTCGCCAATGTCGCTATGTCACCTTTTGAGCTGAAGCCTTATGCACCTTGGATTATGAGATTCATCGTAACAAGGTCTTCACTCAATTACAAAGTCGATACTCAATCATCAGAGCTACTTGCCTCCGATTGAACTCCTCAAACGGACATTTTCCTCACCGATGACAAAGGCAAGGTCATTGCTGTGGATAGATGAAGGCAATCATCCATTGATGGTCAATTTCGCAAGGCTGCATCCTACTCAACCAATGATGACTCGCCACCCATGACTCGCCGCCAACACAACCAAGCCAAATCCTCAAGGCACAGACCTGTGGTGATGACCGATCGTGAGCTTCTCCTTAGTCTTCATCGAAGGTTGATCGCAATCATAAATGGGTCAAGCGTTGGTTTGGTTCAATTCTTCACAACATGACCTCAACCCATAATGCAGTGAAGAAAATCAATACTACCTCCATGAAACCCTCAACCGCATTCGGGCTGTTTTGTCTCATGTCTACAAATAAGAAGATCTCAAGAAAATGGGTCTTAAGGAAGAATTTGACTGGTCTCAAGAAATACAAGAAGGTCAAGGTTCCTTCCTTGGTGGCTAGCTCCTATTCTTCATCGCACGACATCGATGAACATGAAGACTTGGACGACATCGCAGCAGGTCTCTACTATGACAAACGACTCTGATAACGCTTAGCGCCTCCATCAACTTGATATTCTTCGTATGCGTTAGTCCTCGCCGATCCTTTTGGTCATTCGATGACAAAGAGGGAGAAAGTTGAGTTAGTCTTCAAGCGGTCTATTATATGGGCTTTTTGCTAAGTTACAACTCTCGCTTTTCCAAACTTTATTGATCGAGTTGTAATCTTAAACCCGATGGTGCTATGATACATTTGATGTGTTCTTCTGCATGCTTATTCCTCGTTATATGTTAATACACGATGCTGAATTACACCACCACCATATTTCATCATGCATTTCAAATTCTTCATATTATATGTCAAATGCGTATGAATTACAAGATATAGGGGAGATCTCCATGATTCAACTCTTCAAGTGTGCATTGCCTCAAAAGCAAATTCTCACTATGCACATCTTCAGGGGAGTTCTTCTATATCTTGCAATCAAATTCCTCAATATCAGTATTTACACTTCATATGTTTATCCCCGTTGAAAACTTAACCTATATTGTCATCAATCACCAAAAAGGGGGAGACTGTAAGTGCATCTAGTGCCCTTTAGTGATTTTGGTGTATTGAAAACTTATAGGTTAAGGGTCTAATGCGTTTATGAGTATACACAAGTCTATAAGTCTATGAGGAGTTTGATATTTACAGAGAAAGTCGACCTAAAATGAAGTTCTTCGATCAAGACTTTGGTATTCAAGACTTTCTCAAGACTTTGAAAGTGAAGAAATTGGCGGACCTTGAAGACTTGGTATTCATTTGAGGAACATGAAGCGTGAAGACTTTTGTTTTCGTAGTTTCGCTTTCTTTCTTGAGTCATAGGAAACACCGCATCGTTAAAGGGGTCGAGGAAATACTAAGGAAAAATTTCAATGTGATGCTCAACTCAAAATCCTACACCTACCAATCCCTTCGAGTGAAGCCATTGAAATCTCATACAGCTCACCAATTTCTTCAAAGGATGAGACGGTTCTTCCGGTCACGAGGAATTTGTTCGACCGAGGAGTTAGGAATTCGCCAGGCGGATTGCCTACACAAGGAGGAACATGATAGCCCCGAGGAATTTGAACCTCAAATTTCCGATCGCTGTCAAAGTACGCGCCACCTGTCTCAAAATATCTTATCCACCTAATGGTCATATCATTGAAGGCATTTATGTCTTATCATGTCGGGCTGCTCCCTAGGCTATAAATAGTCGCCTCTACAACCACTAGCTGGTTGGCTGCCCGAGAGAAACCGACACTTGTCAATTGAGAGCATCCCATCCTCCGAGGACTTTGAGTGAAAATCATCAAGTGAGGAAAACCCAAACCCAAACACCTATAAACCCAAAGTGATTGAGCATCATCAAGAGATTGATCCCATGAGATCCGATGCTTGTTACTCTTTGAAGAATGTGCTTCTTCCAGACGGTTAGGCGCCATGGTCTAGAGCACCCAAGAGGAATTGTGGATCGCAGCGTGACCGAAGTTTGTGAAGGTTTGAAGTCGCTCAAGACTTACCACGAGTGATTGACGAGGTCTGTGTGACCTTAGTTCAAGGACAATATGGTGAGGATTTGGTGTCCCGAGCTGCGTGCTCAGATCGGGTGTCCGGACTGTGTGTCCTCGAGTTTAAATACTCACCGCCCAACCAGACGCATAACCGAGACAAAGAGTTGGAACTGGTCTACCAAATCATTGTCTTCACCAAGCTTATCGGTTCTATTTCTTCAACTGCTTAATTTCCTCATTATCGTGTTAAGTGCTTCATCATATCTGTGTTTGAAGACTTTGATCAAGACTTTCTCAATTTCCTCGCTCAATTTCTTCACCGCTTGTCTTCATCTTATGTTATCCTCGTGATTACGCTTTTCAGATCAGGCTTGTCTTCATTTCATCATGATGACCATGCCTCGTATTCTCGTTATGCTTACTTCGAGTACTTATTCCGCAAGAACTAGTTCTTCGCTAAGGAATTTCCTCACCGCAAATTCCTCAGTGAAGAATTCATAAAATCGCCTATTCACCCCCTCTAGTCGATATAACGACTTTCAAAAGTCTCACACTAATGAGGCTAATCAATGAGCTATGGAGATGCCCATCGATTGATGTTAATGCAAGGAGTAGGGATTGCCATGCAACGGATGCACTAGAGCTATAAATGTATGAAAGCTCAACAAAAGAAACTAAGTGGTGTGCATCCAACTTGCTTGCTCATGAAGACCTAGGGCATTTGAGGAGGCCCATCCTTGGAATATACAAGCCAAGTTCTATAATGGAAAATTCCCACTAGTATATGAAAGTGACAACATATGAAACTCTCTATATGAAAACATGGTGCTACTTTGAAGCACAATATATGAGACTCGCTATATGAAGAACATGGTGCTACTTTGAAGCACAAGTATGGAAAAGGATAGTAGCATTGCCCCTTTTTGGGCCTTCTTTTTTTCTTTGGCCTTTCTTTTTTGGGACAATGCTCTATTAAATGATGATCATCACACTTCTATTTATTTATAACTCAATGATTACAACTCGATACTAGAACAAAGTATGACTCTATATGAATGCCTCCGCGGTGTATCGATATGCAATGAATCAAGAGTGACATGTATGAAAGAATTATGAATGGTGGCTTTGCCACAAATACTATGTCAACTACATGATCATGCTAAGCAATATGACAATGATGAATGTGTCATGATGAACGGTATGGTGGAAAGTTGCATGGCAATATATCTCGAATGGCTATGGAAATGCCATAATAGGTAGGTATGGTGGCTGATTTGAGGAAGATATAAGGAGGTTTATGTGTGAAAGAGCGATCATATCACAGTGGTTTGATGCACCGCTAAGTTTGCACCAACTCTCAATGTGAGAAAGGGCAATGCACGGCATCAAGAGGCTAGCAATAATGGAAGGGTGAGAGTGCGATAATCCAAGGACTCAATATTAGTCATAAAGAACTCACATACTTATTGCAAAAACCTACAACCCATAAAAACCAAAGCACTACGCCAAGATGCTCCTAGGGGATAGATTGGTAGGAAAAGACCATCGCCGTCCCCGACCGCCACTCATAAGGAGGACAATCAAATAACACCTCATGTTTCAAATTTGTTACACAACGTTTACCATACGTGCATGCTACGGGACTTGCAAAGTTCAACACAAGCATTTCTCAAATTCACAACTACTGAACTAGCACGACTTTGATATTATTACCTCCATATGTCAAAACAATCATCAAGCATCAAACTTCTCTTAGTATTCAACACACTCATAAGAAAGTTTTTACTAGTATTGAATACCTAGCATATTAGGATTATTTAAGAAAATTACTGCTGTGTCAAACCGCGGATCTCGGTAGGGGGTCCCGAACTGCAAGGCCTAGGCGGATGGTAACAGGAGACAAGGGACACGATGTTTTACCTGTGTTCGGCCCTCTTGATGGAGGTAAAACCCACGCCCTGCTTCGATTGATATTGATATTGTGGATGTTTACAAGAGTGGATCTACCACGAGATCAACGAGGCTAAACCCTAGAAGCTAGCCTATGGTATGATTGTAAGGGTTGTTGTGATAGTCCTACGGACTAGAGCCATCCGATTTATATAGACACCGGAGAGGGCTAGGTTACATAGAGTCGGTTACAATGGTAGGAGATCTACATATCCAGACGCCAAGCTTGCCTTCCACGCCAAGGAAAGTCCCATCCGGACACGGGAGAAGTCTTCAATCTTGTATCTTCATTGTCTTGGAGTCCGTCGATGATGATAGTCCGCAAATGATAGTTCGGCTGATGATGGTAGTCCGCTATCCGGACACCCCTAATCCAGACTCCTCAAGAGCTCCCTCGAACCAGGCTTCAATGACAATAAGTCCGCGCAGATATTGCTTGGCATTGCAAGGCGGGTTCCTCCTCCAATGATAGAAGATTGTGAACACTAGGATAGTGTCCGCTCGCAAAATAAATTCCACGCTCTACCATAGAGAGAATAATAATATATACACAAGTTCAATCTGTCGACGCTTTTTGTGGCATGACGCCACACCACTACCAAGCCATTACTTGAACTGTTTTTACTTTACCACCTTAGCGATTTAGCGAGGCGGCGTTTCTTGGCACGCCTTTTGTCGAGCAGAGATCGTGTTTCCTTAATCCAGGATTCTCATTAATACGGACGTGGGTAACCCAACCGCGCCCGTTCGCCACGCCCCCTCTATCGAAGGCGAGTCCCAAATGGTCACCGAGACGGATCTTGGTATTCTCCCTCTTTATAACGGGACCAAGGCTCATTTCTTTTTTCTTCAATCCTTCATCGAATCCTCTCCCCGCTCCAAGTTCCAGCACCTAGAGCTCCAGATTCGAGCGCTGCGGACTTCCAACGATGTCCGGTTCCGATCTCCGTGGTCGGTGGATGCCTCCTCCATCACGGAGGAGGACGTAAAAGTTGCGGGAGGCCAAGTACTGCCTTACGAGATTTTGTACAGGTTGCTCGCCAAGGGCAGGCCATCCCCACCCCGAGCCCGGCGAGTATGTCGCTTTTTGTATCCCACTCCGCCGGGTTTAGGCTTCCGATGGATCCTTTTGTGAGACACTACTAGAAAACCACTACTAATGACGACTTAATTTGGCCATTAATGGCGATCACCGGTGCGCCATTACTAGCACGCCATTAGTATTTTTATTAATGGCGCACTGGTGCGCCATTAGTATTCTCAGAGCTAATGGCGCACTGCTGGTGCGCCATTAGTATAGGCTACGGCGCCATTAGTATGCCTCCTGTGGCCATGTATACCAGGTGTTTTAGATACTAATGGCGCATCACCACGAGATGCGCCATTAGTAATTATGAGATACTAATGGCGCACCACCAGTGATGCGCCATTAGTAGTAGTTTGTCATACTAATGGCGACTGTCATGTGATGCGCCATTAGTATGAATATTAGGTTTTTTTTTATTTTTTTATTTTCTGTTTTTTGCACAGGTTACAAAATGTATAATTTGACAAAATATAGACAGCACACATCAACAACAGATTCATCGAATACAATAGAAGATCAGTCTTTTTGAATACAATTCATCATATTAGTCTCCGAATACAATTCATCATATTAGTTTCCGAATTGAAAAGACCGAACAAAGATAGAACGTTATATTACAAGTCTCGAGACCGCGAGTAGCGAGTTTGTCTTCACATTACAAGTCGATATCGATCATCTAAACTACCATCACATAGAAGAGAGCTGCAGTCATCACGATGAGCATCATCACGATGAAACTCGCCTTCATCCGGTTCCTCCAACGCCTTCTCCCTCTCCCGCTAGATAGCGGGCGATCTAGATTCGCCTCGCCCTAGTGGTGTACCTTTGTAACTGTTATCGCTGAATCGGTGAACCTGTCTCCGACACTCCTCCCACCATCGAGACTCCGAACCTTACCTTTGTACACTACATACGCCGCATCGCTATGCACTAGCCAAACGAAATGTTAGTACCAATTCACGCATAATACATAAGCAATATATAAGTATGCAATGAACGATCGAAGAGAAAAGCAAGACATTAATAGCATCGATTACATCTAAGTTGAACGACTCTCAAACCAAAGAGACATACTACAAGTTCATTAAAGTTTAATTACAACATGAGCCAATCGATGTTTCGTAACTAGACAACTCGACTAAGGGATCGAGCATGGATGAAGCCGCCGCTCATCGTGGGAGTCATGAAAGAACGGGCGCTTGTCATCCCGCATTTGTAGCATTGTGTCGATGTCACCGCTGGACGGTTGATTTCGAGGTAGAACTGCCCCGAGGTACGGCGACATCTTGATGGATGATTTCCGCAAACTCCGATCGATGCGAAAGAATTTTGCCTGAGGTCCGCGCCCGGATTGCCGACACGCCGCGCCCAATCTTGAGTTTACTCGTAGCGTGTTGATGATGGTCCCGCACGATCGCCTCGCATGTGATGGATGGCGAGTAGGCACCCTTCTCGATCGCCAAAGCGGCTGCTTGACGAGCAGTAACGTCAGACAGGGGGAGAACACGTGCTTGCCGATTTTACGAATAGGCCTCGTGAAGGTGCTTCCAGATTTGGCGAGCCGGGAGAACATCATCAAGAACCTTCTTGACATTTGTGTAGTCTACGCTCGATCGACGGTCCGGTCTAAATACGTGGCCATGGAATATTTGGGGCTTAGGAGGATGAGCGCAACGGTGTCACCGCAGAAAACACGGAATGTTAAAAGAAAACGATTGAAATGTAAGAATTCATATGTTACGGGCCGGTTGAGGGAGGACTTACTCGGAAAGTAAGGCACGAGGAAGTTATCCTTATCTTGGTTTGCCGAATGACGCCGAGGTAAGAACTCGCGACTTGCCGGTCCCCGCGCTGCCCAAGATCTTGGCACGCATGTAGAAGGGGTCGACTATCACGATGTCCGGTCTTGTCGCTAATGATCCGTGATTCCATACTCAGCGAAAATAGCCGAACGAAGGTGTAGTGCAGCGGATGAAGGTTCAACATAGCATGGATGTCATCAAACGCAGGACGATCGTGACGCCTGATGGAGTTATCCACAAAGCCCTTGCCCTCCGCACCTTGGCCGCGAAAACCGGTATGCCACATCCTTCTCCCCGAGACGCCGCTTCCCAAAGAAAGAACACTGTCATGCGACTCCAGATAGCACCGGTTGCAGCATTGAGCATATTTGTCGGTAGCATCGCCTACCCGCCACATGCACCTCCTCGAGATATCCTGCGTGAAGGTGGCCCATCCCGAGCACGGATCGCATTTCGGTGCCGGGCTGGCTCGCACCCTTCTTAGTCTTTCTTTTGCGGCCTTCTTCTTCTCCCGTAATGGGACCGAGTTTGCCACGCACCGCCTTCTTGAGTGTGTTGGGGCTGATATTATTTCGCACTCGCCTATCTCGAGGCTCGTGAAGTCGGCAGCCGGAGGCGCTCCCGAGAGCTGAACTCCGACGGCGCCTGCTGTAACTTGGCTTCTCCGCTGCACGAGCTAGATCGCACACGCCTTTTGTTGGGTTTGGTTCTTGAGAAGGAGGCCCCATGAAGTCGCCATCGCACTCCATGCTCGGCAAAGTACTCGATCGACGCTGCAAATGTATCATAGTCGCCGCCGCCGTTGTTCGATCCCGTGCATATGCATGTTTGGATCCAGGGCATAGGGATGTCCGCACCGCTACGGGCGGTCTTGCCATGGGGTCGACTTGGCGCCGCACGACCGGGCGGTGTTGTCTTTGGGTGGTGTCCCCGCCTCAAACAACTGCTCTTCGCCAAAGCAGGGCCAGCTCAGCAGCGCCGAGGGTCATCACGCCATCATCGCCGCCCCGACGGGTCGATTCGAGGTAACAAGTCGTCGCAGCCTGGCAGCACCAACCAGTTGAACCCTAAACAAGTTGGGTGGCATCCGGTACCGTGGAACAAGGTTGCCCGTTGAACGATTTTGCCCTTGGCGACATCGACCAACTCGTTGTTCACGGCGGAGGAGAGTGCACGAACGTCGGGCGGCGCCTCGCGAAAACATGTAGGGCGCCAGGATGCCCAACAAAGGCAAGGAGATGAAGTCCTCGCCGAGAGAGGCTTAATTAGTTACCGTGATGATGGCGCCGAGCTCGCTATCGTAGAGGCACCGCCAACGGCGGGCGGCAGCTGACGGAGGGGCCGCTTGTCGCAGAGGTGCCGCCGGGCGACACCCGGTGCATTAAGCTCCTGCGTCGGCCGGAGACACTAATGCCGCCCGCCGAGGCACCAATGGCCCCGCCATCGCATTATGCGAAGTTGCTGGCCGTGAAGCTAGGAATCGGGTGGCCTCGCTGGCCGCCTCGCAATCCACGACTCAACCCCGAGATCAAGGTAGGCACAAGGGCGGTGATCGCCGCCCGAGTCGTTGTTCCACTTGCTTTGGACAATCTCCGAATCCGCGCCACCTGTGCCTTTGAGTTCTTGAACCTCTCGCTACCGCTTTCCGAGCTGGTCTTTTTCTCCTTCCGCACACCAAATGTATAGTATGACCCCATTTTGTCGACAAGCCTTTGCCGCCACACGACCAGCCGACGCCGGCTTACTAAGCTTATCCTTGTTCTTCATTACATTCAACCCCTATTTAGAGTGGTGTCCCAAGGGTTGCTCGAGTCGACCCCCGCCATCGCTTTCAAATACTGTGGAAGGAATGTGAACCATTTAGAAATTCGCTTCATTAATTAGAATGCAACCATATGGAGCTAATTACGCTGGGTGTATTCCTTACTGTAACAAGCCTCAAGCTGCCTGGTCTTCGGATCCGTGGTAAGCTCCTTTGTTTTCGGTCCTTCTTGTACCGGCCCCGATAAAGTTCCCGGTCTGCTTGTCACCGATGTATCAAGAGGGGCGGTAGGCCTTGCTTGGCACGGTCCGCCTCCTCCTGTCCCATATAGGCTCCGCCACTCAGAACCGCCGGACCGAGTGTGTGTTCCCTATGTTCAGCTCCCGATTTGTTTCCACTCACTTGATTGGGAGCTTGCGTGCTCGAGCAATTGATCTTGAAGTCGCTAGTAGTCATCTTCGTGATCAAGGATTTTTCTCCTTGATCTTCTCGATAACTCTCACCTTTCTCGATCATTCTCTTCACATTGCTTTTCCAAGTAGATGTGGCCTTGCTCATCTTCGTGAGGGCAGCATTGTTCACTTTATTCCCTTTGAGGCTTGTGTTTTCAAATTCAGCGGGAACTTGTATCGCTCGGGCAGCTTCGCGAAGAGGAGGTTGCGCAAATTCCTCGGTCAGATGCCTCGTGTTCTCGGTGTTGATCGAGACGGTGTTCGGACAATGCACCCGAGCTGAAGCGAGTACCCTTGACTATTCGCTCGGCGCCGCTGATTCCCTGCTGAGTCCACTTCAAGAATCTCCTCCTTGAGGGTGCGGAGCACGATCGGCGCCGTCCTTCGCTGCTCTTCGGTTGGCTGCCATCTCAGGCGCGCGCCGCCATCATCGGTGGCATCCTCGGCGGCACCATCGGGTGGCATCAGTGGTCATCCTCGGCGGCACCATCGTGGTCTCAGGATCGTGGGAAGGCGCGGCCTCATACAAGTGAGGTTGTTCCTCCATCTCCGGGACAGCTCCCAAATGCCTTGCCGCCAAACCCCCGCCTCATCGCTAGGGCCATGTTTCTCTAAATAGAAACAAAGTTTGGTCAAAAGTTGGTTATTGTCAAGGAACAAGATCATGGTCTCATCATTTAGGGTTTGTCGACACCGAGGCATCCTAAAATCTAAGCTTTTATCATTGAGGGTTTTTCGACGCCAAGGCACCCTAAAAGCCTAACCTTTCATCATTTCGGTTTTATCGACACCGAGGCACCCTAAAAGCCATGCATTAGTCACAAGTACGCCGGGCACTTGATCCTACTTAATTAACTACTAAGATACCCCGCCCATGCATTAGTCACAGTACTTTATATGTCCTATTTTTAGCAAAGTCATGCTAAAATTCACGGAAAATTTCAGCATGACCTTTGCTGAAAATAGGACATATGGAGTACCCGAATTTGCCGGAACGGAAGTTAATCGACATTCCGCAAACTCAAGGGCCTCTCGGGTACCTCAGAAATCATCACGACACGATGGTCGGAGACAAAACCCAGCAAACTAGCAAAATCATCACAAATTGTTTTCTCGTTAAAGATGATCATCATCTTTACAAGTCTTTCTCAATGTGATCACAAGTAATTCAGAGGCATCACAAGTAATTCAGAGCATCACAAGGCATTAGTAGTTCAAGACATGAACAAGTTTTACAAAGCACATCAATATGTATTGTATTTCATTGTGGAGTTATATACAGATGTTACAACAAAGAAACAGCTTAATCCATGCCTCACCTTATCAACAACATTACTTGTCAAATACGTAAGAAGGAACAATTTACTTGTGACATAGTTACAAATGATGATGTAATAAAGCAACACCCTACACTAGCCTAAAACAAGTGAAGTTTCACCCATATAAGAACAAGTGAATTCTAGTCCCATTGACACTCCTGGTTTTCTACAAACACTAGTACTAGGCACACAAAAGTTCTGAAATTTGTGTGCCTAACTGAATTACCTGAATTTTCAAAGAATCAATAAACTGAATTTTCAAACTGCAAGAAGCCAATTAAAAAAATCCTCTCATCTCATATGAGGATTGTTAATCGCTGCCAAACAGGCCTGGGACAGACCCATGTTCATGTAGGTGTGTACTGTAGCTGTTTGGTACTTGTGGAAAGAACGAAACAAAATGGTCTTCCAAAGAATTCCCCACTCACAGCATCATGGCTCTCTAGATTTAATCATGATTTTGCCATTGTTGAGATATAGGAGGAAGTCTGAGCTTGAGGATTTCATAAGCTCCCTAGTGCAACAAATTACCTAAAAACCTTGTACTAGTATCTTATCTTTTGGTTAGGTCAAAGACCCTATACCTTATACATACCATGTATCTTTAATTTTGTTTTATTAATACAAGACTGTAGGAGCCTCTCCTACTGTCCTTCACAGCTCAAAAATGAATAGACAATGCAGCTTTCGTGAACTGAGTAACCAAGAAAAATATGTACAAAAGATAAATTTACCTAAGTTTTTCACCAAGATAGCACGTTAGCAGATCTTGTGTGATCGCAGTTCCCGATCCACTCCTTTCCACCCAACTCCCCGACTAGAAGCAAAAGAAGCACGTAACCAAATGAAAATAAAGAGAAGTTGAGTCAACGAAGAAGGCATATGTGCAAACCACTATGTAATCATGTAAGTAGAGTATGGGAAACTGGCTTTTGTGGCAAGGATAGTAAATGAAGCCACGCCATTGCCGTGTCCAAAAAATAAATGCCGGGACTTGTACAGTGAGCTTGTACGAAGTTATTGTACAAGTATATACAAATTGTGTGCACAACTAAATTAGCGATCTCCTCCTTGTATCTGTTCGAGCCTTTGGTCACTTCCGACACAATGATAAGAGGCTCAGTTCAAGATGCCAAAAAAAGTAAAATCCAACGGTTCCAAACTATAAAGAAATAAACAAGACGATACATGGAGCCTAGCTACTTCTATAATGGATCAAAGCAGTTGTACTTTGATACTCGCCATTCCGTCAAAGTGTACTTTGGGGCACAAACAAAGCTAGGACCACCATGTAATCAAGCCCTTGCACTTGTTTAGTTCAGGTCCAGCAAACTAAACCATGTATCGTGAACTAAAAAGATAGTGGTAGCTGGCTGCAATAATAAAAAATAAAATATTTATTCATAACTTAATCTATATGTATGTATCTCACCGCTGCATCAACATAAACTTCAAACATTCTAAAACAAAGCATTAAGCAACAGATAACACCATCTTGGAGTAGAGAAGAAAGATCATGGAAGAACAAAAATGTTGCCAACACCTAATGTTGTTTCATATACCTTAGCAAGGCTGATTAGATGGTAGAGTTGAAATTTTAGGCATCCAAGGTTATCCAAATTATCCAAGGTTCAGATTATCCATGGTTCAAATTATCCAAGGTTCAGATTATCCATGGGAGGCGGAAGGGATAGGGTCGGGCGGTAGCTACCTTGGAGGAGCGGGCCGGGTGGAGGAGGCGGTCAGAGAGGATAAGGTGCTCCGGCGACGGTGGTGGGACGGGCGGCGTCCCGGGCGGCGGGGTCGCTGCGAGGCGGCGGGCAGCCGAGGTGGCGGGCAGCGCCGGGCGGGTCGAGGCGGCGGCTGGGCGGCGGGCGGCGGGCAAAGACGAGGCGCAAGGCTGGGCGGGCGGGCGGCGGGCAGCATCGAGGCGGCGGACAGCAAGGCTGGGAGAGGAGAGGGGAAGGGGATCTAGGGCGAGGGAGAGGGCGAGGGAGAGGGAAGGCGAGGAGAGGGCGAGGGAGGGAGAGGGCGAGGGCGAGGGCGAGCAGTGGGTCAGGGCAGCGGCGGCGGCGGCGGTGGATCGAGAGGGAGAGGGAACTCAAGAGGGGAGAGGGAAGGGGGATCGGGCAAGGGGGAGAGGGAAGGGGATTGGCATTGCACACTAATGGCGCACCTCACCGTGGTGCGCCATTAGTATTTTTTTTTATTTTAACTCGAGCCAACAGGTTATGTACCACCGTAACTGATCCACATCAAGCCCACTCTACTAGCTCGACCGGTCAGCAGCCAGCTCACACCAGAGGTCCCGGGTTCACTCCTGTGCTCCACAAAATTTTTTTAGCATTTAAAAGCTGTTTGATACTTATTTGTGTTTAAATATGTTCAAACTTGTTTAAATAATAACAGTAATATTTTTATAAGACAAGAGCATTTAAAAGCTGTTTGATACTTATTTTTTATAAGACGGTGCTGGGTGCGGGGGTCGGCGGCAAGTGTTGAGTAGGGGAATCGAGGGTGCGGGGGTTTGCAAGGCGGCCGGTGGATCTGGGGTGCTCATGGCGAGGGGGACCGGATCTCAAGGTGGGATAGCGACGAGATGGAGGGGGATCGAGGTGGGCTCCACAAATTTTTTTAGCATTTAAAAGCTGTTTGATACTTATTTGTGTTTAAATATGTTCAAACTTGTTTAAATAATAACAGTAATATTTTTTATAAGACAGAGCATTTAAAAAGCTGTTTGATACTTATTTTTTTATAAGACGGTGCGCGGGGTGCGGGGGTCGGCGGCGGCGGTTGAGTAGGGGAATCGAGGGTGCGAGGTGGGATAGCGATCGAGATGGAGGGGATCGAGATCGAGTGTCCATGAAATTTAAAAATATTCATGATAGTTCAAAAGTACCCATGAAATACAATCGAGAAATGAAGGCTACGATTTAAATACAATCGATCTTAGCTAGCTATCTGCTCACAATCTTCTTGCCCTTCTTTTCGCAAATGGAGTTCTTCCGTGGAACGGACGCCCTTAGGTAGGGTGGTCCCGCTTCTTCTTGTGGTGTATGCTGCTACTTCATCATCGCCGCCATGTTCGATCCTCGGTCACCGATTTGTCAAGTCTTGCTCATTGGCTACTCCATCCATTCCGATGATCTTCCTTTGCCTCTCCTCACGACAACACGACCGGGCTTTGGCGGTCGGTAATGAAGAAGCATTGGTCCACTTGGGAAGCCAGCACCTATGGCTCATTTTTCGCGGTGACGCTTATACCATGGTCTTGGATTTGGCTTCGTATAACCATGGTGGTGAAATACCGTCTTCTTTATGACGCTTTGGCCCATCCGACACGGAACATCGACCTTCTCTCCAACAGAGCTCAGCTCCCAGATCTCCTCGATCCTTCCGTAGTATCTGTCCTTGTCGTTATCGTGTAGGATTCCATCGCTACCCGGAGTTCGATAACCATCGCCTTCATGTCCTTGGCCTCGTGTAGAATGTGTAGTCATGATATCGTACGCCTCATAGGTCATCGTTGTGCTCGCGCCTGTGACAAGGCGAATATGAGTTGTTCTTCCGCTGAAGAATCTCATGTAAAGGGTACGATGTAAGCTTCGCTTGAACCAACGCGTGAAACATGAGTTGTGCTCTTTGAGTGTATCTCCGTCCGCCCTCTCGCTGGCCTCGGCCATTGTACGCCTTCTTAATAAAGGTTTTGTGCTCTACCACCCAAGGATCGACCACGCCTATGTGTTGTAGCGCCGACTAGGTTTGTTTCTTTCAAAGTCGGCGAAGTCGACCTCAAGTCGACATGCATTTCAAGGCGACCTCACGGTGACCCCATCCAGCGAGCCTGCCGAGGTGCCCGCTGACGGGCAGACCAACGGGTTCTCGATGCCTAGATAATTCGTGCAGAGGAGATGCACTCTTCGTCGAAAAGCCCCGCTATGCTTCCTTCGACGTGACATGTTGCGAACGATCCTTTGATGACACCATTCATCCTTTCGAACGCATCATGCTGTGCAGGAACGCCGCCCGAGTTGATGATATCCTCCACTATATGGACCAGCAGATGCACCATAACGTCAAGAATGCGGGCGGAAGTACATCTCAAGCTCGCATAGTATCACCACGATCTCTTCCTCGTAGCCTTCGAGTTGCCTCACGCCAATCGACTTCCGAGAGATGACGTCAAGAAGTTGCATAGGCCAAATAGCGCTTTCACGGACGCGCGCTGGCCCATGATCCCAATGGATTGCAATCGAAGTATTCAGGCCATCAAGACGTGATACCGTGGAGACTTCATCCCGCTGAACTTCGCTTCACTGGTCTAGGTATCTCGCTTATCTTCCTCACAGAATCAGAAGGAAGTTTTACTCCTAGGAGGCAGGTGAAAACTGCTCGATCTCCTCCCGACTTAGAGTGAAGCACGCGAGGGTAGTCATTTCCGGTCTTCTTGGCCTTTTGCCTTTGGCGACGACTTCTTCGTGGTCCCGCTTCGCCATCATCATCATCATCATCATCATCATCATCATCATCATCATCATCATATATAGCGTGAAGCTCCCGCCTCGATGCCCATTGATTTCAAGTCTGCCCTTGCTTTCGCCCATCTTTGGTCCTCTCTCGCATGTTGAGCAGGGTACCAAGCGACTCTCGCACACGCTCTTCGTGATATGCATGACATCAAGGCTGTGAGGCACACGGTGGATCTTCCAAGACGGCAAGTCCCGTAAAACAGACCTCGCTTTCCATACCTTCAGCAGCGGCTCTAGCGCTTTTCGCTTTTTTCCGGCTCGCGCCTTTTGCTTCTTTTTCCAGCAAGGCAGTCTTTCCAATTTTTCAACAGCTTGTCTATTTCTCGCCGCCCTCGACACGGCGCTGGGTTCGGTTTCACCATCGAACAGATCCTTGCGCTTCTCCACGGGTCATCGCCGCAAGCCACCTTCGATGTCCCATGAACACGGTTTTCAAGACCCGGATCTCTATCTAGCAGGCGATACTTTGTGTCATCCATGCACCTTACGATCCGTAAAATCCGTGGACTACCTGCCCCGCGAGATATCCGTGAATCGAGATAGTCGTGGCACCATCGTGAGCAAGTGCTCTCATAGGGAAATATTCTTTCTCGCGGCCCCACGACACGGGCGCTTCCACAGCGTGTCAAGCTCCTCTTTCAGAGCCCCAGATACATGATTGATGTCGCTCCCTGGTTGTTTCGCCCTTCAATTAGCATACTCATGTGAATGTACTTCTCTTCATGCACAACCAGGGGGAAGGTTGTACATCCACACAAACACAGGCCAAAAGCTATGTGTGCTTCTCCGCTGCCAAACGGATTGACTCCATCGGTGCTCGCGCCAGACGATGTTCCTTGGATCGCTCCCAAATTCGAGTCTTCGGTTCAACGCTACACCGCTCGCATCCTTAGGGTGACTCAAAGATCTTGTCTTTTTATCTATCTCCGGATCATTTGCGCCATCTTCTCGCTTCTTCTCCTCCCTATCCGCTGCGCAACGCAGGAGCTTTGCTACCTTAGGGTCCGCGAAATAGCGCCGCAGACGAGGAGTGATCGGAAAGTACCACACCACTTTTCGAGGAGCTTTCTTCTCTTCTTGTATCGAGTGACGCCGACACCGACATATGGTAGACTCGCTGCTCGTTCCCGATAAATGATGCAATTGTTCATGCACACATGGTATTTCACGGCGGTAAATCGAGAGGACACACGATTTTCTTCGCCTCCAAACTGGTCGGGCACTTGTTCCCTTGGGAAGACGCTCTCGCCGTAATGACATGTTCTCGCCGGCTACGCGCCGGTCATTTTGTGTTTTACCTTCATCTCCGTGAGCCATGAGCGCACTTTCAGCGGTATCCTCGGCCTGCATCCTTCATACAATGGAGTAACCGCCTAACCAAGTTGATCCATCTTGGCTTTCTCTCGGCGGCAGCTTTATGTATCCGTCTCGCTTGAGAAGCAGCTCTGAATATGAGGGTCCTGCACCCAGCCCATCGATGGTCCAGCGTCGTCGCTCCGCCGCATCATCATCTTCATGATCATGCCCGTCGCCGCTCCGCATCTTCCTCATCATCATGTCCGCATCTTCTACATGATGATCGTACAAGATCACCGCCGGATCATCTCCGGGATTCTTCGCCTTCTCGCCTACCGAGCCGCTGGTGGTTGTCTTGCTGCCCTTCCTCATTTCTTGCCCGCCCGCATGGACGACTTCGTAGTCATCTTCATCACCTTGCCACCGATAGCCATCCATGAAACCACGCAAGAGCAGGTGGCCCCAAGACCTGCCCGAATCCGGTCCGCAATAAGGCTCTTCAGCTTGCATCTTCGACACGGACATCTTATCTCCGCCTCATTCTTTTGAAGCATCTCGCCTTCATGACCTCAAACCTATTCACGATGCCTTCGTCATCGTATGGACTATGGTCGTCATGGGTAGAGCAAAACGATATTTTAGAACCAAACAAAATTTGGCATGACTTTCCCTAAAATAGGACCAAAAGAATGCTTAATGCCAAAATTTCACTAAACGGAAATGAATCAACATTCCGCAAAATATTGGCAACTATCGATTTCAAATACCGTACACCTCCAAACACAAACACATATGCAACACCACAAACATATGCAACACCACCTAACATACATAGATCTAGCTAGGCTGTAAAAGTGCATGTGCACATTGTTGTAGGAGAACAACATAAATATAGCTTCCCCTTACTTACCTATTAAAACAAGGTAATTTAACCACTTAATTTGAATGAATCTATGGTGGAAATGAGGTGAAAAGAGGAGGCACCCGAGACAAGGAGGAGGTGGAGAGAATGAAGTGGGGAGAAAGTGAGTGTGGGTAGGAGAGGCTGTCCCAAATATCTTGTTGTTGCCCACTTACTAATGGCGACTTTCTGATGGTGCGCCATTAGTAGTTACAACTACTAATGGCGACTTCATCTCAGATGCGCCATTAGTATGTTTGGACAAAGCAGAGTTCAAAAAAGTTTTATACTAATGGCGATCCACCGCCTGGTGCGCCATTAGTAGTTACAACTACTAATGGCGCACTTAAGCAGGATGCGCCATTAGTATGTTTGGACAGGCGCACTAGTTCAAAAAAATTTATACTAATGGCGCACTCATCGTTGGTGCGCCATTAGTAGTTACAACTACTAATGGCGATTTTGAGCAGGATGCGCCATTAGTATGTTTGGACAGCGCTAGTTCAAAAAAATTTGATATTAATGGCGCACCTTTGCATGGTGCGCCATTAGTAGTTTAACTCTAATGGCGCATCGTAGGTGGTGCGCCATTAGTAGATACTAATGGCGCACCATCTTTCCGGTGCGCCATTAGTGTCAATCCCATCTATAGCCCTTTTTCTAGTAGTGAGAGGGCTCATGTTTTATTATGGGTTGGAATTCCATGATTTGGCCCGAGTCCATCCTCCATATTTCCGCATTTATAGTCGCTCATGAAGCCTTCCTCCGCTACCCTCACTTCGCCTGTGGCTCAAGACCTTTAATGTGGCGCCAAAGATGATCGGGGCGCTAAGCGGAGTGTGGCGGGCGGCCATAAGTAGAGGGCCGACGCCTGGGCCCGCTGGCCTTCCAAGAGGAGCTCGCCCCTGGGCAGCAAGAGTGGTTCTATATTACCGCTCGAGGGGCCGCAGAAAAAGCCGCCGCTTTATTCCGCCGGGACCTCCACGACGGTTGATGTCGTGGGTCAACCATATTCAACTGGGGCCGCTAAAGGACGTGCCTCTACCGCAGGGTCGGATTCGAGATCTCCAAACGAGGAGATCGATATGGTGGTGGTGATGCAGGTTATGCCGATCAGCGCCTCCTGCCTCGCAAACGCCGCCTCTCCGCTATGGGAGTTCAATCCAAGGGTCCACGGATTCTTCAACACTTCATGGGCTTGACACCCCGGAGATGTACAATTATTCTTCGATCGCAAGAGGTGCGTCCGAATTGACCGAGGATGCTGGACTAAGCTGCAATCGCCTCGGATACTCAAGTAAGTAGTTCCGAGTCCGACATACCGCTTGTTTGCCTTTCGATGATTCGCCTTTATGACCAATTTCCTTCTACACAGGAGTGGATAGCGGAAGCAAAATTGATACGGTGTCCGCCCTCCCCGAGACCGCGCCGATCACGTGGTGGTCCGGATGCTTGAGGTTGCGCCTTCAGAGGAAGGTGAGGGGGAAGCAGAAAGCTACCGCCGCCTAAGGAGGTTTTTGAAAGAGGGGGATCGAGAATCCTCCCTCCAAGGGGAGAAGAGGACTGCCTCGAGGACCCGGGGCAAAGCCCCTAAATGGGGAAGAAATTCGCCAGGGTCCCAAGGTCCGGGAGGCCCCGCCGCACAATCTCCCTTAATGAGTCAGCCTCCAACGAGCCGTAAGTAGCAAGAAAGGAGTATTATAATAAGGGACATCCCTATTTGTGCTTCGAGGATAACTAAAGTTCTACCTTGTAGTTCGGATCTCCGCCCTTCGCAAATGAGCTCGCTTCGGGGACCTTCTTCCGGAGATGATGGAGAGCGAGACGCCCGTCCGGCCGCCATCGGATAGGGCGGATGAGCTCAAGTGTCGCCACGAGGGAGTCCTCGGTTTGGCAAAGCCGATAGTTCGCGCCAACCGTGTACGGCTAAAGGATCTCGCTTGAGAAGGCGCTTATCTCGTAAGATCAGCACGCATTGATGAGCATGGTGATTGAAAGGATTTCGTCCGCCAAGACGGGTTGCACGATGCCGCCGAGTTTATCGCGGGTTTGAGGTACGTAAAATGACACACCTTTTAACAGTTTTGCATATAGAATGCGCCCAGATAGATAGTAGCCCCGAGACTCGTAGGTTGTCAAAATCGACAGCGCGTCGAGGATCAAAATCGAGGTTTAAATTCGCCGTGTCGATGCAGGTGGTGGGTCGTCCGGGCCAGCCGACCGATGGAGTTGCTAAACTAAAGCGGCAACTCGATGTCGCGATGCGACATCACGCTGATCAACAAAGCGACTTGATGAGTCGCAAGGTAAGTGTTATCGCGCCGTCACTTGGTAAGGAGCCAAAGCCATTTCTTACAACATGTGCGTGAAATGCAGATAGTGCCGCTGCAGGGAGAGCCTTCGGCCGAACTTGCTCAAGCCAAGGAGCAGGCCGTAGGAGTAATGCGGCGGCCTCGAGGGCGCCCGAGGAGTTAGCGGCCGAAGGGTCGACACACGCCGAGCAGGGAAGAGATAGCCGAAATGGCCGTGAAGTTAAAAGATGCTACCGACCGCAATGAGGCTCTTGGGAAGGAGCGCTTAGCGGGCAAGAAGACTCGGAAGGCCACCGCCGGTTAAGAATGCCCGCCTCGCAATGCGGGCTATGAAGGAAGAGCTGCGCCAGCCGAGATATTGTAGCCGGTAAGCCTTTTTCGCTGCGCCAAAGGTTTACGGATCCAAAATATGCTCACTGGGCCAACTGTGGGGTTCAGAGGACCCTTATATGGACTTAGCAGCG
The DNA here is from genome assembly GCA_021605205.1 of Aegilops longissima. Classification (NCBI taxonomy): domain Eukaryota; kingdom Viridiplantae; phylum Streptophyta; class Magnoliopsida; order Poales; family Poaceae; genus Aegilops; species Aegilops longissima. The sequence continues at coordinate 26,615 of JAHIAM010004245.1, read as the reverse complement.
AAAAGCGGCGGATGCCGCAGCATTTTCGCCGTAAGGAACACAAGACTAAGAGCTGTTTTGGTCTCAATTCCATAGTCCGAGCGCTCACTTCACACGACCGACCGCTTGGCTGAGTGGGCTGAGCTAAATAGGTTGTCCGGCTTGTTATGACAGATATAGTGACTCATATCCGCCGGATAGGCCCCACCAAGAGTTACTTTGGATTATTGCAGCAATTTCTTGGGGCGGTGCCGCATATCAAGGCGGCGAAGCGGTCGGCCTGCATAGAGGGTGCGCGATGGCGCCGCCTGCGTGAAGACACATTGATAGAGATGGATGCCACCGCTGTTGCGTACCACGGTTCGATGATAACCGTTACCCGCCGAGCACTATTTTACGGCATCGCGTGGTGCTCGTGTAATAGAGTCACAGTTGTTCAAAAATGTTACGCTCGAATGAACGCTTATATGATGAAAATGATATTTATGATGTAAGCGCCTTTTATACTTGTGCGCTCAAGTAATAGAATATCTCCTATGCGGCCTTTCATGTATACGTGTATAACCCGAAAGATGGCAGTCGTCGGTTTCAGCCCCCACGCACAAGGTGCGGGGTGTTCGCAAAAATAGCACGCCACACTTAATCTGACGCCTCGGTCCCAGAAAGGAGGTGGTAGCGAGCAAACGAGGCAACCGGACTATAATGCTTTATCACTTTCACTTAGCCATGGAGTTCGAGGGTGGGCTACGACATAGCCCTCGGGGCACCGCGCCTCCGAATTCGGGCGCCAGATGTGCCTGGCCGAAACGGCCTTCACAAAGCGAGGAATCCTAAACATTCCTAAGGTCGATCGAGTGGTTGACCAGCTCTCGCTGTATCATGACAGCTAGCCGCTTTCATCGAGGTGCTCGCCAAATTAACCGGGGCACAATCGCAGAGTTCTCCGGAGCCGCTATAGCCGATGATACGGAACGAAGGCAGCAAAACACAGGAGCCGGGCAAACCCAACATTTGACCAAAGACATGATTCGAGCTGATGCATATAAGGCCTAACTCGAGACGCCGAACACTCCCGGAAGGTGTTCGGTCTTTATAATAGCGGCAAAACAAAGCCCTAAGCCCCTTGTGTCCGTGTATCGGCAGGTTCTTCGGGCGCGCCGATGCCAAAACGCCAGCCTCCACTCGTTATAATGATAAACCAGGGATTATAGCAACAAGAGACAGAAGAAAGGTTTACGAGGGTCTTAGTCTAAAAGAGTCCTTGCAACGGGTCCCTACCGCACGCTCATGCATGTGTCTCCAAGCAGCCGTGATCCTCGACGGGTGTGCACGCTGTTCATCCGAAAAGAGAAGAACTTGGTTGGAAAGGAAATCGTAGAGAAAGTGCATAAAAATTGAAATATAGATTAAGAAAGCTGAGCCTATGCTAGCTCATTATGGCTTATATGTGCAAACCCTGGGAAGGGATGCGGCTAGGTAGCCCTAGTTTATTTATTCCGACTCGCCCAGCCGTGTCCGGGTCTCAAGTGACCTTTAATGAAATGATGCCACGGGACCGGCATTTTAAGCGTAAGAGACGCGTAATGTGGTATTGTATTAAAGCGACGAAAGCTTCCCGCCCCAGTTGATGCTTGATAGCTACTTGTAAATGGGGCGACATGAAAGGTTAGCTTTTTCATCGGAAGTTGTCGTGACCCGACACAACTTCTAGTAATAATGAAATTGTGCACCGGGCGAAGGGCCCGCGCCACCCTTTGAAGGAAGTGCGGCTATGCTGAATTGTAGTAGGGTCTATCCCAACTTGCGGATTGTGTCCGGAAATAGCAGGTTCGTCACCGCCGCCCATCAAAACTTCGCTAATTGCAGTCCGCCTATTATGGGATCCAATATCGTGGCAGTCTATCCTGCTCCGGATACTTCGGACTAATCCAGATGGTCGAAAGTGATTGGTTTTGACGTCCAATCTCGGTCCACTGGTGGATCGTATGACACTTGTCTTAGCAAGTGCCGTGTTGGCTTTCCGTACTATCACGCGAAGCGAAGTTTACTGTTTTGACTTCTTGTGGGAAAGTCTTTTGACTTCCTGCTCACTGGTGGGGTTCGCATCGCCCTCGCTATACATCGAGTTTCTTGTGTCCGGGCGTTGAGTCTGCCGGACTGTTTGAAAACCCAACAATTTCAGTTGGTATGGTTTGCAGCCTTCCGAGGTATCAGGATTTGACATATCCGATCTAAAATTTTGTTTAAATTTGATAGCTCGCCTCGCTTCTCCTTAAGAGGCCGTGGTTGTATTGTTTGGCCGCGAAGTTGAATCCGGCGCTGACCGCCGTGTCTTTGGGATTTTTTTTTTATTCCGCGCTGGTCTTTCCTGCTGCGGATCGTCTGCTTCCATCTCTCGATCTCGATGTACTGGTCAGCTGGTGCTGCATCTTGCTAGCCAGTTGTCTTCTCCTCGCGCAAAAGCGCCATGAGGTTTGTTAGCGCCGCCATTGTTCTTGGCTTCTTTGCCGAGGTGTCTCGGCAGCCATTCGCCCTCGGACGTTGTATTAAAAGCTGCTAGGGCTTCGCGTCCGGACAATGACTATTTGGTTCTTTTGGTAAGGAACCTGTTCCAGAATTTGCGCTACCGACTCTCCGGCTGTTGGGTTATATGACTCAGATCGCTCAGATCCGGAGGGCGGACATAAGTCCCTTGAAAATTTGCTCTAAACGCCCCTCAAGCTCTTCCCAACTTCCAACAGATTTTCGGGAGGCTTTTGAGCCAATGCCGAGCTGGCCTTTGAGCTTGAGGGGTAGGTATTTTATGGCGGAAATCATCCCTCTAGCCATGTGTATGTGTAGTATGTAATCTTCTATCCGCATCTGGGTCTCACAGCCGTCAGATGCCTCTTATGTTTATGGGTTTGAACCCCGCTGAAATTCATGATCCAACACCTCATCGGTAAAACATAGCGGTGTGCGCGCTCAGATTCGGGTGTGTCGCTGTCTTCAACACCTATCATGGTGTGTTACTCGGGTCCTCTTTGGCCCGTAGATGGACCTAGTTGGGCCGTCCGCTTTCCTGTGATTATAATTCAGCTTGTGTGCAGCCCCGCTTGTCGCTTTGGGCCTCGTCATCTGCCGCCTATCCGCCAGCGGCCTCTTTATTTTTTGACCGTGAAGGCTCTATGGCTTCTCACAAATTCTGGCAGCAACTTGCGCTCGAGTAGTTTTAGTTTGATGGCCATTGCCATATTTGTTCCGCCGCCTTGAATACTTTGCTCCACTTCATTCTCGAGCGTGTCTTCGCTGTTTGAGCTCTGCTCGCTTTCTTCAAACTTCTTGCAAGTGGCGACGAAGTTTTTGTGTATGTTCTTATGTTCCGTGTTGTTTCCGGACTGTTGATTGCTCCGTGAAGGGGTTGATTATCCGCCTGCCCTGTTCGTCGTCTGCGCTGGTTTGCCCTGCTCTATCGCTGGGTCGTTAGGAAGGCTGCTTTGATCGAGGCGGACTTAGGGCGGCGCTTCACGCCGCCGCTTTTGGCTCTTTATCGGCGAAGTGTCGTGTCAAACCGCGGATCTCGGTAGGGGGTCCCGAATCAGTGCGCTAGGCGGATGGTAACAGGAGACAAGGGACACGATGTTTTACCCAGGTTCGGCCCTCTTGATGGAGGTAAAACCCTCACGCCCTGCTCGATTGATATTGATATTGTGGATGTTTACAAGAGTGGATCTACCACGAGATCAAGGAGGCTAAACCCTAGAAGCTAGCCTATGGTATGATTGTAAGGGTTGTTGTTGTATATGTTCATCGACTAGCCCGGCCCCGGTTTATATAATGCAATCGGAGGCCTAGGATAACAAGAGTCCCAGCCGAACACGCCGGTGGGGAAGGAGTCCTTGTCTTCATCGCCAAGCCTTGTTGATTCTTCCTTGTATGCGGCAGCTGTCCGGATCGCCCATGAGTATATGGCCATGGGGGTCCTCGCCCAATCCAACCGATCGGGAGCCGACGTGGTGAGTACCCCCAGTCCAGACACCGTCAAGAGCCCCCTGAACCGGTCTTCGTTAGGGACGCCTCGATTCTTCCGAACTGTTCTTCATCTTCGGTCGCCGGTCTTGAAAACTGGTTCAACAAATCTTCTCATCTTCGATTTGAGGATCGCCAAATGCATTCGACGAGTTTACACGCCGGGTATCCGAGGAGCCCTTTAAGTTTCCGCCTTATCAATGCCTTGTTATTTTGTGCCACGCCGGTTTGAAGTTGTTCCGGTGGCAGGTCCTCTTGCGTCCGAGCCCAACGCCGACTGCATTCGAGGTATCTTTTGCAGCCGAGCACCAATGCCGGACTGCTTCCCAGCTCTAACGCCGACTATGTATCCGAGCTCCAACGCCGGACTTTATCCGAGGTGTCATAAATCACCTTGGTTCAAAGAAGTTTGAAGGAGTTTAACCGAGCTTCATGCCGAAATGCCTTCTAAGGAGCCAGCCACTTGCATCCGAGCTATATGTCGAATCGCTCGAGGTGGTTAAGCACCCTGGTCGTGGGCTGATTTTTGGTCAATGTTTTTATTGATGTAATTTATTCTCCGACGAGATATATAGCCAGAGTCCTCACGGTATGTATCGGTCTAAAACCCGAGATGCACCTCAAGGATGACATAAGACCGCTTAATCCTCGAGTCAGCCGAGACTCAAAGTTGATTTGCAAAATCGGTCCGAGGATCAAGTCCTAGCTCGCGTAACACTTCGACACAAAAGCGGCGTGTTTCGGGCCTCGAGACTCAGGTTGGGTGCGCCGACCAACCCGAGGATCAAAATCTCCTCGAAACTCAGACAGACTTAAGATTTTCTCGTGATAGAACAAGCAATGCAAGAGCCCCGAGACATCGGTCGGGTGGCAGCACCGCATCGGGATCCATGTGCCCTTTAATATTTGTAAGCATAAGTCCAAGCCCAAGAGTTCTCGAGCCTTAATGCGGCACGGTGGTCAATTAAGGATCAATATCCATAGTAAAATCACAAATTATGTGTAATGACTCAATGTATCCAAGTACTTTATGTCATTAATGCTCGGATCCGCATTGTACAAAACTTTGTTGACCGACCATCGGCTTAACCTCCTCGCCAAGAGTCGAGGACTATTTGTCCTACTTTATAAAGCCTTTATGAGGGCAAAGATTTACGACAAACAAGGCAATCTGGCCATACGGTTTTATAAACAAAGGTACGCAGAGATATGCTATATTATCGCTTAATGTAAGAAATGTCTTCCAAAGAAAATAGTCCCGCTTATCGGTTCCTTTTTTTGGGTTGCCATGCTAAGCATGATCATGAAACCTCGGCTCCAATGTAAGAGCAAAATATTGAGGATTTAGTTTGGGAGGTCAGCATTAGCCCCCAAGAGTGTTCGCACACAAAGCAGGTCAAGCCGAAACACTTCGCCAATGTCATGAATGGCCCGTCATTTAATATAGTCATGGGATCGCTGACCAGTTTACACCTATTGTGACAATCAGTTTTCGGCTTTCTCCACTGAGGTGCTTGACCATGCGAGCTGGAAGCACAATCGCAGTGGTTCTCCCTGTGCACACCTAGCCGACAAAGCGGAATGTAGGAGGCAAGTGCGGGAGCCGGGCAACCCAACTATTGACCGAAGACACAATTCGAAACTGATGCATATATGGCAATACCCGAGAATTTTTTGCCGAATCTCTAAAGGAGTCCGCATTGCATCATGAGACTTGTGCTGAAAACACACAAAGAGTTTAAAAGTGCCAAAAGCTTGAAAACCGAAAAAAACGCCAAGAAAAGCATGACGTCCAACACTCGTGGTTTAAAAAAGGAGAGATAAATAATAAAACTTTGCAACAACTAAGAAGAAAAACACTTAGTATGAAATGGCTCAAATAAACATAAGAGCCCCCAAGTGACTTGGGTAAAAGTTGACTATATAATGTAAGGTGACATGTAGAATGCCTTCTAGCCGGATTGTAGATCGCTTGTCGAAAGGCACCTTTTTGCTTCAACCTCCGACCCAATAGTCCGAGTGTGTCCGAATACCTCGAGGTTATAAAACCGGGCATGCGGAGACCAGCGAGGGGCCATTAGTGCTGTATCGCATAAGTGCCCAACTAGTTATCTTATATTACATGGGTAGTAAGAAACATCTTCCAGGAGAATAGTTCCGCTAAGGGTTCCTTTCACTGGAATCCCTAAAGTGCATGTCAAAGCTGCTATGAAAGTAGAAAATCATCTGGGGCAGATGGGTAAATAATTAAAATCATCTTTAGTTCACCGACCGAGTATTCCCTTAAGAACGCTTAGCTTTCGCTTCACCCACCGAGGTACACATCCGATCGACCCGCAGTAATAATCGCAGAGGTGCTCCTTTACCACCTAGCCGAACAATCGGGAACGAGGGGTAAGCACAGAGCCAGCAACCCAGCTTGGCAAAAACTTAAGTCATATCGATGCATATAATGGTGAATAGAAGGTACATGCGAAGTGTGACATGTGTTGGGCATAAAGCTCAGACAATAAGCTTCGCTAAAGAAGCCCCAGTATAATGAGCGCGGTAGCGCTCAAGTGTGTGCGAACAAAGTTTCGACAAGGAAAAGTTGTACAAGCAACTTTTACAAAAAGTATAATGCTTGGTCGAACCGAACACAAGTTAGAAATTTAAAACTTTGAGCATGAAGGCAACTTAGCTGGTTAATGTGTTCGTGTTGACGACGCTGTCCGAGCTTGATGCGGACAAGGTTCCATCCCCAAGCCGGTCCCGAGGTGGCGGAGCAAGGAGCTCGCACCAAGTGGTGACATAGCACAGTCAATGCAGGACGGCAGAGTGATGCCAAGTCCCCGCATGGGGTAATGAAGTGTTGACGAAGCCCCCGGCCCAAACCGAGGTGACGCTAAAGGATATAGTCCGCCGATCATTTTCCGTGCACAAAAAAATAGTGCAGACCGGGATAATAGTAATAGTAGGAAAAATCGCTGCATAATAAATAATTTATGCAAAGTGAGTAATGACAGAAATATGGCCTGGCGCCAAGTCAATGTCGGCGCAGGCGCCGGTGTGATGCGGTAAAGGCGTACTAAGCCTGAATTCACAGTGTCGGTTCGAGTTCGATGCGGCGTCACCGGACTATGTACTTAACCACATTGATAGACCTGCGACATATGACGGACAAACCAGAGTAATAATTCCTTGGGAAAAATGAGCCCAAACAAGCAAAAAATACTAGGATTAATAGCACCTGGTTCCTTTGTAGCAATCCAAGGAAGGTGATTCCAAAATTGGGACTCGGTCCGCTGCACCCATTGCCTGGTCGGCTAGTGACGCCAAGTGTCCGGCGCAGGTTGATGAAGAGATTGCGAGGCCCCGTCCAGCCGAGATGTCGGCGTAGGTCGGCGTGATGGACACCAGCTTGAAGAAGCAATAGTGCGCCCCGCCGATGCAGGTCGTGACGGGTTGATGCCGCTTGATGAAGCGACCGCGCGGCGATGCCGGTATGCCCGCCCGTAATCCGTGGGGCGGCGATGTTGGTGATGATTTGTCCTTCGCGATGCCGGACTCTTGTTCGGCTTGCCGAGATAATGATCCGAAGAAGTTGAGCTCGCTCAACAAAGTGACGACGGTTCAGCGTGGGTCGGCAGCCGTGGAGCAATATTGCCGACTGGTTTGACACCAGCATGATGTTGAAGATCATGTTCAAAAGATCTTAAAGTTAGTGGGATGTGTTCGAACAAAACACAATACCCCATACAAAACTTCCTTCAAAAGGATGTCTGAAATCCTGTTCATAAAAAGATGAACCCGGTCGGATTCGCTGCGCAGAAAACAGATCCGAAAATTGATGCACTAATCGAAGGTTCCCGGAGTTTGGACGGTCGGATCGAGCTGAAATTTTGAGGGGTGGTAGATATAGGAATTGCGCAGCCGATCAACGGTTGGATCTTCCAAAGGAAGTCCGAGCTAGAAGCTGGACACCACACCCTAAGCTCGTCCGGATTCTCGTCCAGATTCAATGCGGCTTCGTATACCGTAGATTGCCGAGATTCCTCCATCGGAACTCGACGAAATTTTCCAGGGTTGTTGTAGACTCAATTCCGCATAATTCCACCAAGCAATCGCTAAAACGACACCGAGGAGGCGGCGGCGGCGGACACAAGTCCGCTGTCCGAAATACAGATGGTCGCCCGAGGGCAATGTTGACGCTTGAGCCCCGGGCTCCTCGGATGATTCCTCCATGATCTTGATAGAGATCGGAGTTGATGTTGATGAAGGCCTCATCCAACATGACAATCGGAGATAGGGCGCAGCCCTTGGTTGAACCAAGGTGACCAATGAGCTGGTGACGAAGATGCCGGTTGTAGTTGACTCATGGGCGCAGCCATCGACCTTTTGCCAACACACGAGGAACTCTCAATGAAAGCACCAATGTCGTGTCAAACCGCGGATCTCGGTAGGGGGTCCCAATTGTGCGCCTAGGCGGATGGTAACAGGAGACAAGGGACACGATGTTTTACCCAGGTTCGGGCCCTGATGGAGGTAAAACCCACGCCCCGCTCGATTGATATTGATATTGTGGATGTTTACAAGAGTGGATCTACCACGAGATCAAGGAGGCTAAACCCTAGAAGCTAGCCTATGGTATGATTGTAAGGGTTGTTGTTGTATATGTCTATCGACTAGCCTGGCCCTGGTTTATATAATGCACCGGAGGCCTAGGATAACAAGAGTCCTAGCCGAATACGCCGGTGGGGGAGGAGTCCTTGTCTTGATCGCCAAGTCTTGTTGATTCTTCCTTGTATGCGGCAGCTGTCCGGACTGGCCCACGAGTATATGGCCATGGGGGTCCTCGGCCCAATCCAACCGACCGAGACGACGTGGTGAGTACCCCTAGTCCGTGACACCGCCGCCGAGATTATCCTTTGCCGCCCCCCGTTGTTCCTCGTTATCGCCTTTGGGGTGTCCACCATGTATATGTCGATGACGAGGTGGTCTTCTAGTGTCCCGTAGGCACCGGTTCTGGTAGTCTCCGCATCGCCGCCCATACCGCCGATGTCTTCGTAGTCGAGTTGAGTACGCCGGTTAAATCATCGACGGTGGCTACGGCGGGTGGTGGTGGGCTCAATTTCTTCGCCGTCTGTGATCTCAACCATCCCGGCCGTAGTTCGCCAGGCTCTCCGGATAGCGAGAGATGCTTCAGTGAATTTATGATATCGCCAAGGGCGAAAAGCTGAAAGATGTCCACAGCGTGAATTCCATGATCGCCCTAATCGGATTCGGGCCGGGGCATGCACAGAGGTTCGAGTCCGCAGAGAGTCCGCACTGAGTCATGAGCTTTATGCGGACAAGGTAAGTATTCGCCCATCGCCGAGAAGCTGCAGCTCCCGAGGCGGTGTCCAGCCATCCGCCCTCGATCCGAGCGATCGCTGCGACTATGGGTCGGAGCGGATACGCAGCGGCTCTCCAAGGTGCCGCCCGCGGCAGAGTTAGGTCATGCCCATTGTGACAGCGCTGCATGCTCGGCCGTGGCTTAGATCCATCAAGATCAAGTCCTCATGGATATTGGCCGTGAAGTTTAGGGCTTCCAAGCCTAACCCGACGCCAGGGGCGAAGCTTTCGATCTGTTCCAGATGGCTGCTTAAAGGTTCAAAGGCGGCCGCCGAATACGAAGATCTGTCCGGGAGAAAAGTCTCACCCAGACTGCGCCGTTGTTGATTGAAGAGGCCATCAAGCTTATCGTGACGGCACGAGGAACTCTCAATGAAAGCACCAATGTCGTGTCAAACCGCGGATCTCGGTAGGGGGTCCCGAATCAAAGCGCCTAGGCGGATGGTAACAGGAGACAAGGGACACGATGTTTTACCTGTGTTCGGGCCCTCTTGATGGAGGTAAAACCCTACATCCTGCTCGATTGATATTGATATTGTGGATGTTTACAAGAGTGGATCTACCACGAGATCAAGGAGGCTAAACACTAGAAGCTAGCCTATGGTATGATTGTAAGGGTTGTTGTGATAGTCCTACGGACTAGAGCCATCCGTTTATATAGACACCGGAGAGGGCTAGGGTTACATAGAGTCGGTTACAATGGTAGGAGATCTACATATCCAGACGCCAAGCTTGCCTTCCACGCCAAGGAAAGTCCCATCCGACACGGGAGAAGTCTTCAATCTTGTATCTTCATAGTCTTGGAGTCCGTCGATGATGATAGTCCGCAAATGATAGTTCGGCTGAAGATGGTAATCCGCTATCCTGACACCCCTAATCCAGGACTCCTCAATTACCATGCTATTTAAGACTCTCAAAATAATATAAGTTAAGCATGAGAGTGCATCTATTTCTTCAAAATAAAACTACCACCATGCTCTAAAAGATATAAGTGAAGTACTAGAGCAAATGACAAACTACTCCGAAAGATATAAGTGAAGATCAATGAGTAGTCGGATAATTATGCAACTATGAGAAGACTCTCTAATTTAATAATTTCAGACCTTGGTATTTTATTCAAACAGCAAGCAAAATAAAAGAAAATAAAATGACGCTCCAAGCAAAACACATATCATGTGGTGAATAAAAATATAGCTCCAAGTAAAGTTACCGATGGAAGTAGACGAAAGAGGGGATGCCTTCCGGGGCATCCCCAAGCTTAGGCTCTTGTTTGTCCTTGAATATTACCTTGGGGTGAATTGGGCATCCCCAAGCTTAGGCTCTTGCCACTCCTTATTCCATAGTCCATCGAATCTTTACCCCAAACTTGAAAACTTCACAACACCAAACTTAACAGAAAATCTCGTGAGTCTCTAGCTAGCTAAAGAAAACAAAACACCACTTCAAGGTACTGTAATGAACTCATTCTTTATTTATATTGGTGTTAAACCTACTGTATTTCAACTTCTATGGTTTATAAACTATTTTATTAGCCATAGATTCATCAAAATAAGCAAGCAACACAATGAAAACAGAATCTGTCAAAAACAGAACAGTCTGTAGTAATCTATAACTAACGCAAACTTCTGGAACTCCAAAAATTCTAAAATAAATTGGTGGACCTGAGTAATTTGTCTAGTAATCATCTGCAAAAAGAATCAAATAAATATCACTCTCCAGTAAAAAGTTGAAGCTAATCTCGTGAGCGCTAAAGTTTCTGCTTTTTTTTACAACATGATCATAAAGACTTCACCCAAGTCTTCCCAAAGGTTCTACTTGGCACAAACACTAAATAAAACATAAAACCACATCTAAACAGAAGCTAGATGGATTATTTATTCCTAAACAGAACCAAAAGCAAGAAACTAAAATAAAATTGGGTTGCTCCCAACAAGCGCTATCGTTTAACGCCCCTAGCTAGGCATGATGATTTCAATGATGCTCACATAAAAGATAAGAATTGAAACATAAAGAGAGCATCATGAAGAATATGACTAGCACATTTAAGTCTAACCTACTTACTATGCATAGGGATTTTGTGAGCAAACAACTTATGGGAACAAGAATCAACTTGCATGAAGGTAAAACAAGCATAACTTCAAAACTTTAAGCACATAGAGAGGAAACTTGATATTATTGCAATATGTAGAAGCATATGATCCTCTCTCATAATAACTTTCAGTAGCATCATGAATGAATTCAAAATATAACCAGCACCAAAAGCATTCTTTTCATGATCTACAAGCATAGAAAATTTACTACTCTCCACATAAGCAAGATTCTTCTCATGAATAATAGTGGAGCAAACTCAACAAAATAACTATCATATGATTGAAAATTAAGATCAATATGACAAGTTTCATGGTTATCATTATTCTTTAAGGCATACGTGTCATCACAATAATCATCATAGATAGGAGGCATGCTTTCATCATACTAAACTTGCTCATCAAAGCTTGGGGGACAAAAAATATCATATTCATTAAACACAGCTTCCCCAAGCTTGTAGCTTTGCATATCATTAGCATCATGGATATTCAAGGAATTTATACTAACAACATTGCAATCATGCTCATCATTCAAAGATTTAGTGCCAAACAATTTAATGCATTCTTCTTCTAACACTTTGGCACAATTTTCTTTTCCATCATACTCACGAAAGATATTAAAAAGATGAAGCGTATGAGACAAACTCAATTCCATTTTTTTGTAGTTTTTTCTTTTATAAAGTAAACTAGCGCGAAAACAAGAAACAAAAAGATTCGATTGCAAGATCTAAAGATATACCATCAAGCACTAACCTCCCCGGCAACGGCGCCAGAGAAGAGCTTGATGTCTACTACGCAACTTTTTTCTTGTAGACGTTGTTGGGCCTCCAAGTGCAGAGGTTTGTAGGACAGTAGCAAATTTCCCTCAAGTGGATGACCTAAGGTTTATCAATCCGTGGGAGGTGTAGGATGAAGATGGTCTCTCTCAAACAACCCTGCAACCAAATAAAAAAGAGTCTCTTGTGTCCCCAACACACCCAATACAATGGTAAATTGTATAGGTGCACTAGTTCGGCGAAGAGATGGTGATACAAGTGCAATATGGATGGTAGATATAGGTTTTTGTAATCTGAAAAATATAAAACAGCAAGGTAACTAGTGGTAAAAGTGAGCGTAAACGGTATTGCAATGATAGGAAACAAGGCCTAGGGTTCATACTTTAACTAGTGCAAGTTCTCTCAACAATAATAACATAATTGGATCATATAACTATCCTCAAGATGCAACAAAGAGTCACCCAAAGTCACTAATAGCAGAGAACAAACGAAGAGATTATGGTAGGGTACGAAACCACCTCAAAGTTATTATTTCCAATCAATCCGTTGGGCTATTCCTATAAGTGTCACAAACAGCCCTAGAGTTCGTACTAGAATAACACCTTAAGACACAACTCAACCAAAACCCTAATGTCACCTAGATACTCCAATGTCACCTCAAGTATCCGTGGGCATGATTATACGATATGCATCACACAATCTCAATTCATCTATTCAAACCAACACATAGAACCTCAAAGAGTGCCCCAAAGTTTCTACCGGAGAATCACGATTTAAAACGTGTGCCAACCCCTATGCATAGGTTCATGGGCGAATCCGCAAGTTGATCACCAAAACATACATCAAGTGAATCACGGATATCCCATTGTCACCATAGATACGCATGGCAAGACATACATCAAGTGTTCTCAAATCTTTAAAGACTCAATCCAATAAGATTACTTCAAGGGGAAAACTCAATCCATTACAAGAGAGTAGAGGGGAGAAGAAACATAAGATCCAACTATAATAGCAAAGCTCATGATACATCAAGATCGTACAAATCAAGAACACGAGAGAGAGAGATCAAACACATAGCTATTGGTACATACCCTCAGCCCCGAGGGTGAACTACTCCCTCCTCATCATGGAGAGCGCCGGATGATGAAGATGGCCACCGGTGAGGGTTCCCTCCCAGAGGGTGCCTAAAAGGGTCCCAATTGGTTTTTGGTGGCTCGAGGTTTTGGCAAAGGAACTCCCGATCTATTCTTTGTTCGGAAGTTTTAGGTACGTGGAGTTATATAGGCGAAGAAGCACGTCAGGGAGCCACGAGGGCCCCATGAGGCAGAGGCGCGCCCTAGGGGTGGGTGCGCCCACCCTCGTGGCTTCCTCGCTCCTTCCTTGACGTGGGGTCCAAGTCCATCTGCAGCATTCTTCCAAAATAATTCTCCAGCTTGATTTCGCCTGCTTTGACTCGCTTGATATTCCTTTTCTTCAAATATCAAATAGGCAAAAACAACAAATCTGGGTTGGGCCTCCTGCTAATAGGTTAGTACCAAAAGTAATATAAAAGTGGAAAATAAAGCCCAATATTGCCCAAAACAGTAGATAATATAGCATGGAGCAATCAAAATTATAGATACGCTGGAGACGATCGCCTTCATCTCCTCCTCCTTCTTCTTGGCGGCAAGACACCTCCAAATAAGGTTTGTCGCAGTTCGCAACTCGCCTCCAGCTCTTGGAAGCGGTCACGGCAGCCTTGGCATCCTTCAGCGCTGCCTCACGATCGCTGCAGTTACTGGCGGCGCGCTTTGCTTGTCCTTCTTGAAACCGCAGCAGCTTGGCCCAGCGCCGCGGAACTGCCAGATCAGAGTGGAGCTACCAGAGGCGGGTTCCAGACGCCGCCACCAGACGCTGGTTCGCGCCAGATCCGCCAAGAGTGGGTCATTCCACAAGGGTACACTCCAGACGGCGGCAGGAGCAGTATGACCAGGAGAGGAGATGCAGCGAAGGAGGAAGCGACGCTAATGTGGCTTGGGATATCGCGGTTCCGGAGTGGCTGGACCTTGTCACCAAGGCTAAGCACCGCACCACCGAGCCGGGGCCATGGGGGCTAACTCCACGCGGGCGAGGCTCCTCTTGGCCTCGCGAGGACGCACCGAGCTGGGGAGACACGGGCATCGCTGCCTCCTTTCCCTCAAGGAGGGAGGTGCGGCCGCCGAATCCTCCTTCCTCTTCTTCACCAAGGTCTCGCCCGATCAACCAAGGGCAAGCATCGAAGCTTACGAGTACAAGCAAGGACAAATCAAGCTCAAGACACTTACCGATCCAATGCGACATATTCCATCGACCGCTGGTAAGCTTGAGGCCCGACAGCATGGACCTAAGGGGCAAGCGTTTCGACATGGGCGGGCGCCAAGAGGAGAGGAGGCGTAATCGATCCAGCCTCAGAGGAATCGGGCAGAGGCGTAACTCTCGCCACCAATGATGACCTGCTTTTCGCCGGATGGGAGGTTGCTCCTCTCCCTTGGCGGCATCGCATCAAGCGCCATCAGAAGGGCGCGGAGGATCTCGGCCTTGCTTAGAGGCGGAGTCTCCCCACCTCTTCCAGGTCTTCCCGAGTCCTCCTCTTCTTCCTCTCCGTGGGACTCACCAAGACACCTCCACCGGATTCTCGCACCATGGGGACTTCTACAAGAGTCAAGGCACCAGCCCACAAGATCAAAAGTTGGCCTCGAGGCGACAAACCTTCCCGCCTCCGACTTGAACAAGGGAAGGAAGGTGCTGGCAGGTACTCTTGGTTGTCCCCGACTATGAGGCGCAAGACGGTGTCCACTCCATCGTGCAAGTCCCCGGCCTCAAAGGGTCTTGGTTTCCTTCTTGTCTAGCTCCCAGAGGGCGCGAAGGCCCGAGCAGGGCAACCCGCAAAGATCAAGAACTCCCTTAGGAGCATCGCCTCACACCTTGGCTGCCCTGCATTGCCCGCCTCAGATCGGTCATCATCTGCCCCAAAGACTACGATGCCCGCCATCGACGAAGCCCGCTTGGGCCACCTCTGCTGGGAGGAGGCACCGCTGTAAGCAACTCTAGACGCTGGTCGGCGCTACCAGCATTCATCATGACCCATTTGGATCGGATGTTGTCGGCCCTTTTCCCGCTGCTTGAGATCGAAGGCCTTGCCAAGCAGTTACTAAATTAGCGCATCTATTGATATGCTCACGATGACACGGAGGAAGAAGAAATGGCGCAAGAGCGCCACGAACGGCATGATGCCCAGATACGCCTCGCAGTAGTAGGCGAAGATAGACAGGAGAAGGACAGAGTTGGGATGGAGATGCAGTGCTTGCAGCCCGAAGTGGTCGAGGACTTCATAGAAGAAATCAGAGAAAGGAGGGACCAACTCGACGGCGATGCTGCTCGAGAAGAAGGGGAAGAAGGTGCTCTCAGCTCCGGCCGCCGGAGGCGAGCCGAAGTCCGCCTTCCCCCACTCATTGCCTTCGTCATTGCCAAGAGGGCGCACGGAGGCGTAGGCTCTTCTCCGTGACGGGCGTGCCTGAGGGCCGCCTGCATTCAAGCCGGTGTTGAGGAAGACTTGCCTTGCACGGCGCCATGAGCGCGTAAGGCAGCAAGGGTGGAGCAGATCCGAGGAAGCAGCGCCAAGGGCGTAGAAAGGGATCTGGAGCAAAGCAAGGAAGAAGCAATGAAGGAAAGAACTGCCCGCCACCACTTTTTTGTCGTGCGGCAGTTGCCGAGGTAGCATGGGGAAGCGAGACGCCCACGCCCAATCAACCGCCACGCCGACCGAGGCCGCAGCTTTTGGGGCGCGGGCGCCGGAATCTTGACCCTTGGCTTCGCCAGCAGCTAAGCCCGATCGCACTTTGGGCCCGGGGCTATTCGCATTCGGGGAACGGGGTCCCCAGACTTGCTCGCCATGCCCATAGCGTTAGGCAGCGGCCGCATCACCATCTTCATTAATAAGGCATCCAAGACCTTCGCGAGGGTCCAAGTTTCGCGAGGCGAGGACGCAAGACTTCTCCGAGGGCTTTAGCTGCAGGCTCACGAGGAGCGGAGGTATCAAGGCGGGGAAAACCTCGCGAGGTACTCGTGACGTAAGCCATGACGAACGGCGCCAGGCGGGTGCCGGCGGGCGCCAGTGCACGCAGCGTCCCCATTTCCTCTTTGGTGCTAAGGAGGCAAGCGCAGACGAAGAGTACCGAGCCATCACGCAAAGGTTGCCATATTGGTGCAACAAGACCAAGACCAGGAGGACGGCAAGGCGGAGGTCATCGTGGATCCCAAGACGGCGTTACCCCAGGGCTTTTCGCAGGCGAAGACCGCTTTTGTCAGGATATCTTGTACTAGCTGTCTCCCTTCAAATTTGCCCGCCGTTGTTGGTTCCCTTCCTGCTCAACATTTGGGAAGAGGACCAGGGCCTATATAAGTAGAGCTAGCCACCACAGGGGAGAGGATCGAGCAATTCATCGACCACTCGCACCACAAGTTCATACACACAAGAACACCTCAACCTCAGGAGGCTGTTCTTCCCTTGTACTGTTCATCATCAGCCCAAGAGGCAATCCACCACCACCACACTGGAGTAGGGTATTACACCACAACAAAGGGTCTTAACCAAAGATAAACCCCGTGTCTCTTTCTGCTAGAGTTCGCCGAGTTCGCTCAAGATCTTAGCGAGCCAGAGCGTAGATCGCAGGAGGGAAAGACTTTATGCGGCACCCTAGTGTTCAAACATACGGGTTTGCTTGAACCCCACATCCAACACCCACCCCCACAAAACAACACATAGCCGATTACGGGTTTATACTTGCGCCATGGCTAGTATCATACATGCAATTGTCCCTCCCCGACAAAGCAATATAGAGTTGCAATTATGCTGAAGACTTGCAGCTGCAAATGGACGAGACACTTGCAATTGCATGTCTAGTGGTACACATGCAATTGTCCTCTCGACAAAACACCATAGGTGTCACAGCCCTAGAATTTGTTTGTCATTAGTTGCATTAAGGCATTCATGTCATCATGTTCAAATTTCTCAGAAAGTTGAAATGGGGATTGCCTAAACCCTAGCATTAAAGGAATTCACTAGGTTCACCTAAAATATTTTCAGTAAGTCGAAATGGCTTTTAAAAATGTTCATCATTTATGGAAAATACTGTAAACAGTAGCCAGAGGTGATGCACATTTTTCCATGACATATTTGGGCTCTGAATTAAATCATATGGTATTTTCATTTGGGAATTTAAATACTATAAAATATTTGAAATTTCAAATAATCATAAACCAAAATGTTTACTGTTGGATATATTCTAAACAAAGAGCCATGATTAGTTTCATGATTTTTGAAAGTGTCTAAGTATTTTTAATAAAGCCCTAAAACTACGTAATAATAGAAAATGTAAACAATAAATAAAACAGAGGGTGTTTACCGGCAGCCCACTTACTCCGCCAAACCTCGGGTTGGCTTTTCCACCGGCCGCTGCAAGGCCATCACCTACCGCCCAAGAGGGCGAGGAGGAGATAACAATGACGCCTCGCGACGCCACGCACCTCCCTGCTCGTCACACATCGAGGCCACCACGACGCCTGGCTTTCTCCTCGGCGCCTCGACCCTGCTCTCCTCTCTCCCTAACGCCTCCTCCTCCGCTTCTCTCCTCTGACGCTACTCGAAGGAGCTCGCTGCCGCCGCCGCTTGCTACAACCACTGTGGTTCGCCCACGACGACGCTAATACGCCTCCGCCCGACCCTTCTTCTCCCCATCGAGACACGCCGCCAGAAGTTCTACAACGCCGCCCTCGACGCTTATCTTCGCCCTTCAGACCGACGGCCGCCGCTGTTCGATTCACCGCCAAAGAGCTGCCCCCGCGCGGCCTGTTGACTCGGCAGTGAGCCGCTGAACTGCTCTCTTCTTCCCATGCCGTTGGCCGCTTAGCCGTTGTTTCCGCGGACCAGAGCTCACCGCCACCACCATGTCGCCGTCAGGCCACCGCCACCTATAGCCGCAATCGAAGCGCTTCACCGCACTTCACCGTGTTCCTGTGGAGCCCGCAGACCCCTCCGCACTCTCCTCGCCGTTTTCCTAGCGACGACCCCGAAGTTCGTTCGAAGCCGCAGCCGCCAACGCTGCCGCCGCGCTTTTTCCGCCACCCCAGCACCTACCACCGCTTACCACTAGATGCGCGCTTATTGCGCTGTCAACGCAACAAACCACGGCCGAACGATGACATGTGGCTCAAGCTCGAGCCCTCCGCCAAGGTCTCGACTCGGGCGTGCTAAACGCCGGGCGATCACGATCTGTTAATCAAGGTGGCTGACCCCACCGCCTGCTTGACCTCCCCCGGTCCATGACAAGCGGCTTCGCCTGCTAATTCAATCTAGTTTAGGTTTAAACTAAATTAGCTTAACCTAGGTTAGTGTTAATCGACATGCAGTGACCCACGCGTTAGGTTTGACTCGACCGGGTCTGCTGACCTGCCGAGGTCAAGATGACGTTAACATCGACGCAGAATAGGTTTTTCTCGATTTAATTTAATTCAGGAAATTCCAAAAATGTTTAAAACTTGTAAAATCATAGAAATTCAACCGAACTCCAAATGAAATAATTTATATATGAAAATGATCAGAAAAATCCAATCCATCCATTTGTACCATTTTCATGCATGTTAGAACAACTTATAGCTGCTGTTTAGAACAAATCATATAAAGGGCATTTAAACCATCACATATGGAGTTTGAATTTGAATCTTTGATTCAAGCCAACTTCATTTAACTCTATTGTTAGTTGCATTAGCTCAATCACAGCATATTGACATGTCATGATCATGCATCATATTGTGCATTGCATTGATTGTGTTCTTCCTTGTTTGCCGGTATTTGCCCCCTCCGATAGACGTGGTTTCGACGATGAGTTCGATGACACCGGCGAAGAACTATATTATCTTCGTAAGTGCCGTAAGCAAGCAAAACCCCTTTTGTTCATTCCGACATAATCCCACTCTCTCGCCTCCTGCTCTCTTTTACTGCATTAGGACAACAACGATTCATCTCACATTTGCTGCATGTAGCTAAACCCTTTATCCTCTCGTGATGACCTGTCATTCCACAAGAATTAGATGAAACCCACTAGCATGAGTAGGAGTTGTTTGAGCCATGTTATGCCTACTCATTCATGCTTGTTTGTCATGCCTGCATCGCTTAGAGTTGAGTCGTCCATTCATCGGGATGAATCGGAGGTGTGAACATGTCCCACGTGTGTGAGCTAAGTGTGTGAACACGATTTGGTAAAGGTAGCGGTGAGAGGCCATGTAGGAGTACATGGTGGGTTGTCTCATTGCAGCCGCCCCTCAGAACTCGAAGTTCTCGTGTTTGTGATCCATGAAACAGCCACTACCACACATTGGGATCCTTAATTGACTTCTCTCGGTTTAACCACCCTTGTCCTCTCGTCTGTGAGTTGCAACT
This sequence comes from Aegilops longissima, assembly GCA_021605205.1. Taxonomy (NCBI): domain Eukaryota; kingdom Viridiplantae; phylum Streptophyta; class Magnoliopsida; order Poales; family Poaceae; genus Aegilops; species Aegilops longissima. The sequence continues at coordinate 6,936 of JAHIAM010004245.1, read as the reverse complement.
AGTTTCTCGTGTTTGTAGGATATGTGTTGAGGTCAGGCGAAAGGCCTGACCCTAGGGGTGGGCTATGATGCGGTAGATACACTGGGTCTGCAATCAATGCCTGCTTGGTATCTCGAACCCCGCACACATCGCTCGGGGCCGTAGTGGAAACTTCTAGGCCGACTACTCGCTGATGGAACCCGAATAGGCGATAAACCCGACTAGGGACTTGAGTGTTTAGGTAGGTCGTACGACACCTCGCTGGGCTTCCGCTGAAGGTTGCCGAGTACATGTCGTGTAAACGCGATAAGTGGTGAGAGCGCAGGTGAAGAAGTACACCGCAGGTTAATATGATCTATTCAAATAGCCGTGTCCGCATGAAAAGGACTTCTGCTGCCTATATCAGTTCATAGACAAGTGAAAGTGGATACTCTAAAATGCGCAAGATAAGCGTGAGTGCTATGGATGGCTCGTAGGGAGACGGAGCGGTCCATAGTGGTGTATTGATATGGTGAATATGTGGACTCGTAGCGCCACCTCAAAAGAGTTACTTGCAATGTAGTTCAGATAGCCACCGAGTCAAAGCTGGCTTGTCACGCAGCCAAACTCACCACCCCTTTTTGATAATGATGCATATGTAGTTAGTTCCGATGTAAGTCTTGCTGAGTACATTTGTACTCACGCTTGCTTATTTTATGTTTTGCGAGAGACGCCGGGCTCGCTTAGTAGTTCCGCATGGACTTCGACGCTTAGCTTGTTACCTCAGCCACGATCTTGTGCCCTCGGCAGATCTCGTAGATAGTCGCTTCTCAGCTTTTTTCATTTGTAGATGTCTCAGACTGTACATGTTAAGCTTCCGCTTGTGCTTTGACTTGTATGTTCGAGTGTTGGGTCATGAGACCCATGTTTGTAATATCTCGCCTCGGAGCCTAATGAATAAATATTTGAGTCGAGAGTTATGTTGTGATGCCATGTTGTATTTACACATATTGAGTATATTGTGTATATGTTTGAAATGCTTGGTATGTGGGATCCGACAATCTAGTTGTTTATCCTTGGCAGCCTCTCATGGGGAAATGTAGTCTAGTGCTTCCCGAGCGATAGTAGTCCGCTACAGTTCCGGTTCACCTGAGTCTCGCTAGCCCAAAGACTACCGCTGGACACTTGACTGGCCGGGCATGTGTTTCACTTGTTCATGTGTCTGTCTCTTCGGGAAATGTCACGCGGTGACATCCGAGTCCTCGCTTAGCTCGCTACAGCCCGGGTTCCCGGAGTCCTCGTTAGCCCAAAGGTTACAGCCCGGATTCATACGCTTGATGACCGACATGCTCGGATGATTCATGTATGCCTGTCCCCATGGGTTAGTGCCTTGGGTTCACGACTAGCCATGTCGGCCCGGTTCTTCGTCATATGGATGCTAGCTAACACTATCATATACGTGGAGCCAAAAGACGCTAAACGGTCCCGCCATGGTAAGGCGACACCTGTGGAATACCGCATGTGAGGCCGCAAGGTGATATGAGGTGTTACTGCTAGATCGATGTGACTTGAATCGGGTCCCGATAAATTGGTATCGTGAGCCCGATCGTCAGAGGGATTACCAAGCCAAACCGGTCATAGTTGTGTCTAGAAATGCTTTAGTTATGTAAGGGAATTGATTGTGGAAGGAACGTAAGGCTCTTTTTACTCCTTATACCTCATGCCTTCTCGATCCGAGTCAACCTCTTCTTCTATGGGTTTAAGAACTAGGCTTTCATCTATCTATCGTGATGACGTGTTACTAATCCATAGACCTTTAAGATTGTTGGTTTTAAGCCCCAGCTCAGTTCCTACTATTTCTGTATGATAACCGTTGATCTCGTAACCTTGATATTGTGATGTTGAGTGGTTATGCCACCATTTTTGCAGGATGTCTCAAATCATTTTGAGCATTTACAGCCAATATGTCGTCCGAGTCATCCTGTGTCTCTAAATAGTCTCGATGCATTTGCAAATCCTTTCCTTCCATTCCGATGTCCTTTTGGTCGAATAAGCACACTAATCGGTAAGTTGAGGTACTTTGTTGCCTTGGCGAGATGTTGGAGCTATTATTATGACCCTAGGTGTTTAGGAAGTCACCTAGCAATTTAGCAATGCTTTTGTATCCCCAAAGGTGATGATTCTCGCCATTATTCTTGAAAGCATCCTGTGATGTTATTAGTTAGTAGGTAATTCTATTCCTCGGTTCTTGAACCCGAGATTCACCCTACCTCATGTTGTTAGTATTTGCTAGTTCCTTTAGGATATTAGTAACCTTGCATTAGTCCTCGAGGTCCGTGGTATTTCCTTCTTCCAATTACTATGAACCCTTATGGCATAAGTTCCTCGCTGAACTAAAGGATCACAATCGAGTACTCTTGAGGAGTTCTCCATTCATAATTGTGAATCTGCCAGCCTACTTTCCCGCATGGGTTATCCGAAGAAATGTTGAACTTGATTCACATACTAATCTATGCATCCACAACTCGAAAGTTATATGCCCTCGAGTTGTTCCTCCTTAGTTGTATTCCCGACCTCACCATCACAATTGATAGTCAAGGCTATGCGTGCATTCGCTTATCGATGCCTATTATTCTGTGGTCCGCAAGCCATTCTATTCCGAATGACTTGGAGAAACAAACCCCAAGACCTTCATCCATATCTAGGATTGGGTCAAAGCAGTTGTATTCCGAGATCAAATGCCAATCCAGCTTTGATTATGTTCTACCTGAAGTATTGCCATCTTAGTCAAGAATGTCATGAGAATTGCACCAACTCTTATGAATTCTTGATGCAAAGTGATACTTCCGCCCTCATTATTCATTCCTCGATTCCTGTTGTCGCAACCGAATGCCGACCAGTGAATTGTGATGTGTGAAATCGATACTTCCTAGCAACCTCGCTGCTTGGTAGTAAATGGACAATATTCTCATTCTTAGCGTGTTGGTTATTGAATCATCATCCTAAGATTAATCGCTCTACCAAGTCCTTAGTTCTAGTGCACTCTTCGATCTATGAGTTAGGATTGTGTCAATCCTCACTCTTTTGATCATATCGCCTTGCCCTCAAAAGCAAGATTGTTCTCGAGCTTAGTAACATACCGTGGTTCGTGACTCTCCAAATATCTTCTTGGAAGTGTTACCGGTTGTTTCGATCGTTATGTTGAGCTCGTGATCGTTGGTTTCTTGTGAACCACCCTTTCTCCAAGAATCGTTGGTATCCCCGAGCTAGTTGGTTGCTAGACAACAACTTGGAGAGTTGGAAGATAAAAGCTTGCCTAACTTAGTTCGTTCCAAAGGGATATTCTTGTGTAGTGTGTGTTGAAGAAAGATGATATCTTCATCGAATGATCCCCGTGATCAGTTGTTGAACCTATTGTCTTATCAAACTTTGACTTGAGTATGGGCTATTATTAAGTCAAATCAGAACAAACGATGTTCGTAATGTTGTCTTACTCGTGGTTGATCCTCGAGCATACCCCATTACATCTTTTGGTCCGACCAATGCTATCACCGTGTTCACATGATGGCGAAGTCCAAAGGATATGGAAATTCAAGGAGTTGTTGTTGAGCCCATCAGCAGCATTTTGTCTCCCCATGAGTCATGTTGAACATCAACCTAGTGTTGGGAACTTTATAAGCAATGCCTTCGTGTTCCGCTCATGAAGCTTATGCTTGATGAAAGAAGTGACTTTCTCCAAGTTCACGTGCATTAGGTAAGTTGCCGCCATGAATTTGAGAAAGGTTTGTTTTGTTTCCTCCGAATCGCCCCAAGTCAGCCATGCATGTGCAAAGTATACTATGGTTTGGTAGATTAATTACTCTCCACTCCATATGTATTCCTAGCACCCCAAGCCACCGATTGATTTGTTCAAGGAGAAGGAGTTCCTTCATAAGAGCTAATCCGACTTATGAAAGAACTTCGATATCCTCAATGATGGTTCCCTACCGTAACTCGGTAGTGTTTTATTGTAGGACTACCATGTGATCATGTTATCTCGAACAGCGTGTTCACACGCATGTAGCGTAACCAGCTCATGCTTTGAGCTTGCTATCGTAGTTCATTTCGAGAATCTCGCAACGCCATCTCGCCGATTTGTGATGCAAACTTTCATTTTTTCTTCCTAGACTCGATGAGTCCGAATATCCGCTTTCCAACCAGATCCGAGTCTGTGAAGATATGATGGTTGGAACCTTCCCAACATTTGCATGTTGTTCCTCAGCCAGTACACCCCATTGTGCCAATTTTCCATGGGTGTCCTTCCCAAAGAGCTTGCTGTCCAGGATCATCTTCAAAAGTGGTCTTGTCATGGGTCCCTCCACCGGCGATGATAAGTAAAATCATCCATTGCGTTGTCTTCAACAAGGTAGTCCACATCATCCATTCTAGTCCTGGTATGCCATTCTTTGCACTCCGCCAAACGATCGTTGTGAATTGCCTTAGGCTGGTATGAAGAGTTTCAATGATCTCCTAATCAAAAGTAATTTTTTGCCACTTAAGGAATAGTTCTTTATGCCACTTTTCCGAGGTGCCCTGCTTAATCATGGCCACTTCCCTCGCTATTTTGAAACACTCGTAAAATTGTTTCTCCGCCTTATTGATGCATGTCTTACCTCTCCGCCTCCGTAGATGTTTTTATGTCTCATCCCATGAGTTGATCTTGGATCATTAAGATGATCCTAAATTGTTTGAACCTCAAGAAGATCGATTCTTCTAAATTCCTTTCTTCTCGTTGTCATGTTGGATGTAGTTATCAAGACAAGACGCCGAGACAAAGATGGTGATCGTGGTCAACGCTCCTATGAAGTGCAACCTGGATCGTGAAGATCATGTTAGCTTGTACCTCTCCGCCTTCTTTCTCACGCCTTGAATCTCGGACGAGATTCTTGTTTAGTGGGGGTGAGTTGTCACAGCCCTAGAATTTGTTTGTCATTAGTTGCATTAAGGCATTCATGTCATCATGTTCAAATTTCTCAGAAAGTTGAAATGGGGATTGCCTAAACCCTAGCATTAAAGGAATTCACTAGGTTCACCTAAAATATTTTCAGTAAGTCCAAATGGCTTTTAAAAATGTTCATCATTTATGGAAAATACTGTAAACAGTAGCCAGAGGTGATGCACATTTTTCCATGACATATCTGGGCTCTGAATTAAATCATATGGTATTTTCATTTGGGCATTTAAATACTATAAAATATTTGAAATGCTCAAATAATCATAAACTAAAATGTTTACTATTGGATATATTCTAAACAAGAGCTACATGATTAGTTTCTGATGATTTTTGAAAGTGTCTAAGTATTTTTAATAAAGCCCTAAAACTACGTAATAATAGAAAACAGAAACAATAAATAAAACAGAGGGTGTTTACCTCATGCCCACTTACCTGGCCAAACTCCTGGCTCAGCCGCCCACCTCGTCTGCGGCTACTATCACCTACTGCCAAGAGCGGAGGAGGGACACAACAGACGCGCGCTCACGCACCACGCACGACCTCCTCAGTTACGCACATCGAGGCCACCACGACGCTCGGGTTTTCTCCTCGCGCCACCTCCGCCTTCCTCTCTCCCTTAACGCCTCCTCTCTCGCTTCCGCTTCCTCCGACGCTTCCGAGCGGAGCTCGCTGCCACGACGCCGCTTGCTACAACCACTGTGCTCCTCGCCATTGACGCTTCTAATACGCCCTCCGCCTCTCCCCCTCTTTCCTCCCCATCGAGACACGCTTCGCCGGAGTCTTACAACGCCGCCCTCGACGCTTATCTTCGTCCTTCAAGACTTACGTCGCCGCCAAGGTTTCGATTCACCGCCACAGAAGCGCCCCGCCGCTTTCGCTCCGGACTCACGGTGAGTCGCTGAACTATCTCTCTTCTTCCTATGTCGCTGGGCTTCAGTAGCCATGTTTCCGCCGACCTGGAGAGCTCACCGCCGCCATATGTCCGCTGCGTGGCCACCGCCACCTATAGCCGCAACCGAAGCGCTTCACCGACTCACCGTGTTCCTGGAGCCCGCAGCACCCTCCGCACCTCCTGCCGGCTCTCCTAGCGATGACCCCGAAGTTCGTCTGAGCTCGCAGCCGCCAACGCCGTTGCCGGGCGCTCTTTTCCGCCACCCCAACACCTACCACCGCCACCACTAGATGCGCACCATCGCGCATTCAACGCAACAAACCACGGCCAAACGATGCATGTGGCTCGCTTCGAGCCCTCTCGCTGCCTCGATCGCCGGGCTAAACGCCGGCGATCACGACTGCTGACGCGCGGGTTGACCTCACGCCGGTTTGACCTCCCCGGTCCATGACATGCGGCTCGCCGCTAACTAATCTAGTTTAGGTTTAAACTAAATTAGCTTAACCTAGGTTAGTGCTAATTGAACTAGGTTAGTTTAGTTAGTCACGACATGCAGGACCCACGCCAGTTTACTCCGACCGGTCTGTTGACCTGCTGAGGTCAGCATGACGCAATACTGACGCAGTAATAGGTTTTTCTGGATTTAATTTAATTCAGGAAATTCCAGAAAATGTTTAAAACTTGTAGAAATCATAGAAATTCAACCGTAACTCCAAATGAAATAATTTATATATGAAAAATGATCAGAAAAATCCAATCCATCCATCTGTACCATTTTCATGCATGTTAGAACAACTTATAGCTGCTGTTTAGAACAAATCATATAAAGGGCATTTAAACCATCACATATGGAGTTTGAATTTGAATCTTTGATTCAAGCCAACTTCATTTAACTCTGTTAGTTGCATTAGCTCAATCACAGCATATTGACATGTCATGATCATGCATCATATTGTGCATTGCATTGATTGTGTTCTTCCTTGTTTGCCGGTATTTGCCCTCTCCGATAGACGTGGTTTCGACGATGAGTTCGATGACACCGATGAAGAACTATATTATCTTCAAGTGCTGTGCAAGCAAAACCCCTTTTGTT
>JAHIAM010004244.1:0-22078 GCA_021605205.1 Aegilops longissima | reverse complement strand
CTTGCAACCCTTTCTCATCGGGTAAGGACACCGCAAGATTGAACCCAAAGCTAAGCACTTCTCCCATTGCAAGAACTACCAATCTAGTTGGCCAAACCAAACGGATAATTCAAGAGACTTGCAAAGATAACCAATCATACATAAAAGAATTCAGAGAAGATTCAAATATTGCTCATAGATAATCTTGATCATAAACCCACAATTCATCGGTCTCAACAAACACACCGCAAAAAGAAGATTACATCGAATAGATCTCCACGAGAGAGGGGAGAACATTGTATTGAGATCCAAAAGAGAGAAGAAGCCATCTAGCTACTAACTATGGACCCAAGGTCTGAGGTAAACTACTCACACTTCATCGGAGAGGCTATGATGATGATGTAGAAGCCCTCCGTGGTGGAATCCTTCCCATGAGCTCCGAACAGGCCCCAAGATGGGATCTCGTGGATACAAAAGTTGCAAGGTGGAATTAGGTTTTGGCTCCAGATCTGATCTGTTGGGGGTACGAGGTATATATAGGAGGAAGGAGTACGCCGGTGGAGCTGAGGGGCCCACGAGGGGGGGCGCCCTAGGGGGCGCCCACCTCGTGACCGCCTCGTGGCTTTCTTTGACGGAGGGTCCAAGTCTCCTGGATCTTATCTCGATGAGAAAATCACGCTCTCAAGATTTCATTCCGCTTTGGACTCTGCTTGATATTCCGCTTTCAAAACACTGAAATAGGCAAAAAAACAGCAATTCTATGCTGGGCCTCCGTTAATAGGTTAGTCCCAAAAGTAATATAAAAGTGGAAAATAAAGCCCAATATAGTCCAAAACAATAGATAATATAGCATGGAGCAATCAAAATTATAGATACGTTGGAGACGATCGCATCCCCAAGCTTAATTCCTGCTCGTCCTCTAGTAGGTAAATGATAAAAGAGAATTTTGATGCGGAGTGCTACTTGGCATAATTTCAATGTAACTCTTCTTAATTGTGGTATGAATATTCAGATCCAAAAGATTCAAGACAAAAGTTCATATTGACATAAAATAATAATACTTCAAGCATACTAACTAAGCAATTATGTCTTCTCAAAATAACATGGCCAAAGAAAGTTCATCCCTACAAAATCATATAGTTTAGTCATGCTCCATTTTCATCACACAAGAATGCTCTCATCATGCACAACCCCGATGACAAGCCAAGCAATTGTTTCATACTTTAGTAATCTCAAACCTATAAACTTTCACGCAATATATGAGCGCGAGCCATGGACATAGCACTATGGGTGGAATAGAATATAATGATGGGGTTATGTGGAGAAGACAAAAGGAGAAGGTCTCACATCAACGAGGCTAATCAACGGCTATGGAGATGCCCATCAATTGATGTTAATGCAAGGAGTAGGGATTGCCATGCAACGGATGCACTAGAGCTATAAATGTATGAAAGCTCAACAAAAGAAACTAAGTGGGTGTGCATCCAACTTGCTTGCTCACGAAGACCTAGGGCATTTGAGGAAGCCCATCGTTGGAATATACAAGCCAAGTTCTATAATGAAAAATTCCCACTAGTATATGAAAGTGACAACATATGAAACTCTCTATATGAAAAACATGGTGCTACTTTGAAGCACAATATATGAGACTCGCTATATGAAGAACATGGTGCTACTTTGAAGCACAAGTGTGGAAAAAATAGATAGTAACATTGCCCCTTTTTATTTCTTTTTTTTTGGACCTTCCTTTTTTTTCTTTGGCCTTTCTTTTTTTGGGACAATGCTCTAGAAAATGATGATCATCACACTTCTATTTATTTACAACTCAATGATTACAACTCGATACTAGAACAAAGTATGACTCTATATGAATGCCTCCGGCGGTGTACCGGATATGCAATGAATCAAGAGTGACATGTATGAAAGAATTATGAATGGTGGCTTTGCCACAAATACTATGTCAACTACATGATCATGCTAAGCAATATGACAATGATGAATGTGTCATGAAGAACGGTATGGTGGAAAGTTGCATGGCAATATATCTCGAATGGCTATGGAAATGCCATAATAGGTAGGTATGGTGGCTGTTTTGAGGAAGATATAAGGAGGTTTATGTGAAAGAGCGATCATATCACGGGTTTGATGCACCGCTAAGTTTGCACCAACTCTCAATGTGAGAAAGGGCAATGCACGGCATCAAGAGGCTAGCAATGATGGAAGGGTAGAGTGCGATAATCCATGGACTCAACATTAGTCATAAAGAACTCACATACTTATTGCAAAAATCTACAAGCCATCAAAACCAAAGCACTACGCGCATGCTCCTAGGGGATAGATTGGTAGGAAAAGACCATCGCCGTCCCCGACCGCCACTCATAAGGAGGACAATCAAATAACACCTCATGTTTCAAATTTGTTACATAACGCTTACCATACGCATGCTACGGACTTGCAAACTTCAACACAAGCATTTCTCAAATTCACAACTACTCAACTAGCACGACTTTGATATTATCACCTCCATATCTCAAAACAATTATCAAGCATCAAACTTTTCTTAGTATTCAACGACTCAAAAGAAAGTTTTACAAATCTTGAATACCAAGCATATTATTATTAAGCAAATTACCATGCTATTTAAGACTCTCAAAATAATCTAAGTGAAGCATGAGAGATCAATAGTTTCTTTAAAACAAATCCACCACCGTGCTCTAAAAGATATAAGTGAAGTACTAGAGCAAAACTATAAAGCTCAAAAGATATAAGTGAAGCACATAGAGCAAAACTATCAAGCTCAAAAGATATAAGTGAAGCACATAGAGTATTCTAACAAATTCCAATTCATGTATGGCTCTCTCAAAAGGTGTGTACAGCAAGGATGATTGTGGTAAACTAACAAGCAAAGACGCAAATAATACAAGACGCCCAAGCAAAACACATATCATGTGGTGAATAAAATATAGCTCCAAGTAAAGTTACCGATGGAAGTGGATTTAAAGAGGGATGCCTTCCGGCATCCCCAAGCTTTGACTTTTGGTGTCCTTGATTATCTTGGGGTGCCATGGGCATCCCCAAGCTTAGGCTCTTGCCACTCCTTGTTCCATAATCCATCAAAAAATTCACCCAAAACTTGAAAACTTCACAACACAAAACTCAACAGAAATCTCGTGAGTCTGCTAGCTAAAGAAAACAAAAGACCACTTCAAGGTACTGTAATGAACTCATTCTTTATTTATATTGGTGTTAAACCTACTGTATTCCAACTTCTATGGATTATAAACTATTTTACTAGCCATAGATTCATCAAAATAAGCAAACAACACACGAAAAACAGAATCTGTCAAAAACAGAACAGTCTGTAGTAATCTGTAACTAACACAAACTTCTGGAACTCCAAAAATTCAGCCAAAATAGGAAGACCTAGGAAATTTGTTTATTGATCAGAAGCAATTGGAATCACTATTTTATCACGTTCTGGTGATTTTTAACAATTGTTTTCGTGAACCGAAAGTTTCTGGAAATTACAGCAAGATCAAATAACTATTATCCAAGAAGATCCTATAGGTTTAACTTGGCACAAACACTAATTAAAACATAAAACCACATCTAAACAGAAGGTAGATGGATTATTTATTCCTAAACAGAAACAAAAACAAAAAACTAAAATAAAATTGGGTTGCCTCCCAACAAGCGCTATCGTTTAACGCCCCTAGCTAGGCATAAAAGCAAGGATAGATCTAGGTATTGCCATCTTTGGTGGGCAATCCATAGGTGGCTCTCATAATAGATTCATATGGTAATTTTATCTTCTTCCTAGGGAAGTGTTCCATGCCTTTCTTTAATGGGAATTGGAATCTAATATTCCCTTCCTTCACATCAATAATTGCACCAATCGTTCTAAGGAAAGGTCTACCAAGAATAATAGGACATGAAGGATTGCAATCTATATCAAGAACGATAAAGTCTACGGGCACATAATTCCTATTTGCAACAATAAGAACATCATTAATTCTTCCCATAGGTTTCTTAATAGTGGAATCCGCAAGGTGCAAGTTTAGAGAGCATTCATCAAAATCACGGAAATCTAGCAAATCACACAAAGTTTTGGGAATAGTGGAAACACTAGCACCCAAATCACATAAAGCATAGAATTCATGATCCTTAATCTTAATTTTAATAGTTGGTTCCCACTCATCATAAAGCTTTCTAGGTATGGAGACTTCCAACTCAAGTTTTTTCCTCATAAGATTGCATCAAGGCATCAACGATATGTTTAGTAAACGCTTTATTTTGACAATAAGCATGCGGAGAATTTAGCACGGATTGCAACAAGGAAATACAATCAATTAAAGAGCAACTTTCATAATTAAATTCCTTGAAATCCAAAATAGTGGGTTTAACAACATCTAAGGTTTTACTTTCTTCAATCCCACTTTTATCAATTTTAGCATCATAATCTAAAAGTCTCAATTTTAGAACGCCTTCTAGGTAAAGGTGACTCATATTCAATCTCATCATTATCAAGATTCATATTGAAAAACAAGGATTTAATGGGAGACACATCAATAAATTTTAGATCTTCATCTTGATTTTCATGGAAATTGGAATAACACGCTTTAATAAAGGCGTCTTTCATAGCACGCATCCTAGCGGTTCTGTCCTTGCACTCATCAATGGAAGTTCTCATGGCTTTGAGAGACTCATTGATATCATGCTTAGGAGGAATAGATCTAAGCTTTAAAGAATCAACATCAAGAGAAATTCTATCGACGTTCCTAGCCAATTCATCAACTTTAAGTAATTTCTCTTCAAGCAAAGCATTAAAATTCTTTTGTGAGTTCATAAACTCTTTAACACTATTCTCAAATTCAGAGGTCATCTTATTAAAATTTCCATAAGAGTTGTTGTAGGAATTTCCATAATTATTAGAAGGATTACTAGGATAGGGCCTAGGATTAAAATTCTCTATATGCTTGTTACCAAAATTATTCCTACCAACAAAATTCACATCCATAGATTCATTATTATTCTCAATCAAAGTAGACAAAGGCATATCATTAGGATCAAGAAACACTCTTAGTAGCAAATAATTTCATAAGTTCATCCATCTTTCCACTCAAAACATTGATTTCTTCTATCGCATGCACTTTTTTTATTAGTAGATCTTTCAAGGTGCCATTGAGAATAATTAACCATAATATTATCTAGAAGTTTAGTAGCATCTCCTAAAGTGATTTCCATAAAAGTGCCTCCCATGTCAATCTAAAAGATTTCTAGAAGCAAAATTCAATCCGCATAAAAGTTTTGTATAATCATCCACAAATTTAAACCATGAGTAGGGCAATTACGTATCATTAATTTCATTCTCTCCAAGCTTGTGCAACATGTTCATGATCAAGTTGCTTAAAATTCATAATATCGCTCCTAAGAGAGATGATCTTAGCGGAGGAAAATACTTAGAGATAAAAGCATCTTTGCACTTGTTCCAAGAATCAATACTATTTTTAGGCAAAGACGAAAACCAAGCTTTAGCACGATCTCTAAGCTTAAAAAGGAAATAGCTTCAATTTAACAACATCATTGTCAACATCTTTCTTCTTTTGCATATCACACAAATCCACGGCTATTTAAATGAGTAGCGCATCTTCACTAGGAAGGCCAGCGAATTGATCTTTCATAACAAGATTCAATAAAGCAGCATTGATTTCACAAGATTCAGTATTGGCAAGAGGAGCAATCGGAGTGCTAAGGAAATCATTATTGTTGGTATTGGTAAAGTCACACAATTTGGTATTATCTTGAGCCATGGCAACAAGTAATCCAACACACAAGCGAACAAGAAAAAGGCAAGCGGAAAAGAGAGGAGGAGATTGGGAAAGAGAGGGCGAATAAAACGGCAAGGGTGAAGTGGGGGAGAGGAAAACGAGAGGCAAATGGCAAATAATATAATGCGAGAGATAAGGGATTGTGATGGGTACTTGGTATGTTGACTTTTATGAGACTCCCAAGAACGGCGCCAGAAATCCTTCTTGCTACGCCTTGAGCTTATGCTGGTTTTCCCCAAGAGGAGAGGATGATGCAGCAGAGTAGCGTAAGTATTTCCCCTTTTTGAGAACCAAGGTATCAATCCAGAGGAGGCCACGCGCAAGTCCCTCGTACTCACACAAAGAAATAGCTCCTCGCAACCAACGCGAATAGGGGTTGTCAATCCTTCACGGTCACTTACGAGAGTGAGATCTGATAGAGATGATAGATAATATTTTTGGTATTTTTGGTATAAAGATGCAAAGTAAAATAAAAGGCAAAGTAAAGAGCAAAGCAATAATAAAGCGAGGAAGATTAATATGATGAAAATAGACCCGGGGCCATAGATTTCACTAGTGGCTTCTCTCAAGAGCATAAGTATTTTACTGGGTGAACGAATTACTGTTGAGCAATTGATGAATTGAGCATAGTTATGAGAGTATCTAGGTATGATCATGTATATAGGCATCACGTCCGAGACAAGTAGACCGACTCGCCTGCATCTACTACTATTACTCCACTCATCGACCGCTATCCAAAGATGCATCTAGAGTATTAAGTTAATGAAAACAGAGTAACGCCTTAAGCAAGATGACATGATGTAGAGGAATAAATTCATGCAATATGATAAATACCCCATCTTGTTATCCTCGATGGCAACAATACAATACGTGCCTTGCAACCCTTTCTGTCATTGGGTAAGGACACCGCAAGATTGAACCCAAAGCTAAGCACTTCTCCCATTGCAAGAACTACCAATCTAGTTGGCCAAACCAAACGGATAATTCGAAGAGACTTGCAAAGATAACTCAATCATACATAAAAGAATTCAGAGAAGATTCAAATATTGCTCATAGATAATCTTGATCATAAACCCACAATTCATCGGTCTCAACAAACACACCGCAAAAAGAAGATTACATCGAATAGATCTCCACGAGAGAGGGGAGAACATTGTATTGAGATCCAAAAGAGAGAAGAAGCCATCTAGCTACTAACTATGGACCCAAGGTCTGAGGTAAACTACTCACACTTCATCGGAGAGGCTATGATGATGATGTAGAAGCCTCCGTGGTGGAATCCTTTCCGGCGGAGCTCCTAACAGGCCCCAAGATGGGATCTCGTGGATACAGAAAGTTGCGGCGGTGGAATTAGGTTTTGGCCCAGATTCGATCTGTTGGGGTACGAGGTATATATAGGAGGAAGGAGTACGTCGGTGGAGCTTGGGGCCCATGAGGCAGGGGGCGCCTAGGGGGCGCCCACCTCGTGGGCCGCCTGGCTTTCTTTGACGGAGGGTCCAAGTCTCCGGATCTTATCTCGATGAGAAAATCACGCTCCAAGATTTCATTCCGCTTGGACTCGCTTGATATTCCGCTTTTCAAACACCAAATAGGCAAAAAACAACAATTTCGGGCTGGGCCTCCTGTTAATAGGTTAGTCCCAAAAGTAATATAAAAGTGGAAAATAAAGCCCAATATAGTCCAAAACAATAGATAATATAGCATGGAGCAATCAAAATTATAGATACGCTGAGACGATCATGATGCCCGCCAATTCCAATCCAAGCAGATCCATCAGCTTAGCTCAAGTTTCTGCACCATCCCGCCTCGTGGCTATTCGCGTCCGGGGCTGGATATCTTGGGCCCGCTCTCGAGCTACCGGGTCTACCGCTACCTCTACGCCGCCATCGATAAGTTCACCAAGTGGACGGAAGTATAAGCCGCCCTCACCATCCCACCGGATCCGGCGTCAAGTTCATCAAGGGTCTCGTGGAGCCGGTTTAGTCCCCAACCGCATCATCACCGATAACGGTTCGTGATTTCACTAGCAATCTCTTCAAGACATATTGTGCTAACTCTTGAACGCGAACTGCTACGCCTTTCGTGGCGCACTCCCAGAGCAATAATCGTGCCGAACACGCCAACGCTGAGGTCCTAAGAGGCCTCAAGACCAGGACCTTCAAGAAGAAGCTCGAGGCCTGCGGCAGGGGCTGGCACGACGAGCTCTAGTCTGTGTTGTGGTCCATCCGCACCACCGCCACCAAGCCAACAGGCGAGACCCCGTTCTTCCTCGTCTACGGAGCAGAAGCGGTTATCCCTCATGAGATCAAGCATCACTCCGCTCGGGTCCTGGCGTTTAATGAGGCGCAGCAGGACACCATGCGGTCGGGCGCTCGGGAACGGGGTACCTGCACTTGCTTGTCTGCGCGTGGTTTCAAGGAGTGGCCCAAGACGCCCATCTTCATCAACACAAGCTCAAGACCTCGCGAGGGGCTGATACCGGGCGGACGACAGCAAGCTTCCTCAAGCACAGCCTCGCAAAGCTAGCTCGCAGGAGGCGAGAGATCAAGGCGGGTACCTCACAAGGTGCCCATGACGCAAGCCATGACGCACGAGGGCACCAGTGTGCGCCACCCATGAGTGTCCTATTTCCTTTGGTGCAAAGGAGGCAAGCAGGCCAAGGCACCAGGCAAAGGCAACCATTTCGTGCAACAAGACCAAGACCAACAGAAGGGCAGGAAGGAGGTCATCAGGAGCCCAAGCCAAGGCCACCGCTGTAGTCTTTAAGTGCAAGGACCGATTTTAGTCAGATAAGTGTACTAGATGTTCCCTTCAAATGGCCAATTGTTGGCGCCTCATTAATATTTGGGGAGAGGCCCAGGCCTCGCCTATAAATAGGACTAGCCACCCATGGTAGAGGATGGGCATCTAGAGAGAGAAAGAGAGGTGACTGAACTCCCCAGCAGTTCATCGCACCAGCCAAGAACAGCACTCGCGAGGCTGTTCTCCTTTGTATTGTTCATCATCTGCCTCGAGGCAATCCACCACACCACAAACCGGAGTAGGGTATTACACCACAATGGTGGCCTCGAACCAAGATAAACCTCGTGTCCCTTGTGTTGTTCTTGTGTAATTTAGATCCTTGCGAGGCGACGAGACGTGAGGTAGGTTGGAGGTGCGATCTCCAGGCACCCCAAAGTTCGAACCTAGAGGGTCTGCCGGAACCCGAATCCAACATTTTGGCGCGCTGTAGGGTGCACCGAATCCGCTTCCGCCGCCTCGCTCTTCGCCGCCAGATCCATGTCGACGCCATCGAGTTCGCCATGAAGGCCGGGTCAGCTTCGCTATCACTGCCGCCAGACGGCTCCTGCCGGTGGCCGCTTCGCTGTTCCCTCGCCGCCGCCATCAACGCTTCCACCGCCCGGCGGGAACGAGCAGCAGGCGCCGCTCAGATCCTTCGGTGAGGCGGAAGGTCGATCGCCAATTGCCGCTGACTCCACCGTTCTTCGCCCCACGCCTGTCAAGGCTTAGCGGACGCTAAGACGCTGCTGTTCTCGGCACGGAACTCCTGCACTACCGTCCCTGCCGATGACCTTGACGACGAGTGGCTCGCCTCAAGATCACCGAAGCTCGCTAGCCCATTGGGGCTCTCGCCATCCTCTGCTGCACCGCTACCCCACCTTGCGCTGGCGATGAAGCTCCGGGCGCCAGCCACCTCCCTCAAGAAGGCGCTTTGGCCCTCTAGGCGCAGGGCCCTCGGCGGAACCCACTCCGTCCGCACCAAAGACAGCAAGAGAAGAGCTGCCAAGAGGTCCTCACATTCAAGAAGCTGCCCGAGTGCCCCGCGACCGCCCGCCACGACCGCTCCCCGATCCAGCCAGCGCTAAGACTCACGGCTGTCCTTGCGGCAGCGCAAGGAGACCTCCAAGATCAAGCCCAGATCACCAAAGGCCTCCTGTACACCGCAGTCGCCGTCGTTTTCACCGCCGAAGGGCAAGAGCGTGGCCTGGCCGGCAAGTTCAAGCCGAAATGCCACTGCATACGCCGGGCAGACCGATCCGCCGCCTTCCCGGGCGGGCGTAAGAGGGGCCGCCTCGGCCGGGGCGGCGACAGGTCATGGCTAACGGTTTCCATGGCCCTCACCGCGCCCCATGCATGTGGCTGCTCCACTGCCAGCCGCTCGTGGCTCTCTTGGGGAGCCGCACGGCCTCTTTCTCGCCAAAGACGCTGCACCGCCGCTTCGTCGCCACAGCTCTCTGGCGGTTCGCAGCGCCACCTTCAAAGCCACCACATCAAGCCATTCGTCCGCCAGATCGGTGCTGCTTCCGCCGCAGCATGGGGCTCCTTCCGGTCGGCCGGCGCCTAAGGCTGATCCGCCGCTTTCAATCGGATGATCACCCGTCTAACTCAGCCTGCTCGGCCGGGCTCCCAATGACGTGCACCCCACCATCTCGCCGTGGCCGCCACCAGACTCTCATTGACGGCGGCACAGTGCCTTAGCGTGTTTCGGTTGAAGCCTTCATTTCCTCCATGTACCGCCGAGTGGTTTCAGCCAGCAGTCCTTCTTAGGCGCCGAGGCGGTTCTCGCTGCCCCTCGGGCAGATCTCTTCCGGTGACCTTCGCACCCACGATAACTTCCGACGGAGCTAATCGACTTCAACATCTCCCCATCGGCCTCCCATACAATGCCATCCTCGCTACCCAGCACTAGCCCGATTCATGGCCGCGACCACCCAAACAGACAACCTCATGAAGATGCTCCGCAGCAGCGGTGTCCTCACCGATCCAGAGACACCGGATGTGTTGCAAGTGCTCAAACTCGCTCTTCAAGATCACAGGGCGGGCGCAACTCGCCGACTCAGACGCCTCGAGCCCAAGGGGCTGCACCGCCAAGAAGAAGCAGCTATTCACCCAAGACAAGGTAGAAATCAAGCAGACATCGGGTCGACGAGGACGGATCCACTAATGCCACCTTCACCATAGGCGCCAACCACGAGCCCGAGCAGAGGGAGGCCCCATCGTTCCTACGCCAACAAGAAGGTGTTCGATGGGGAACCTGATCAACCGCAGGGGTTCCAAGGGCGAATTGAGCACCACCTCAACGCAGCCCCAACGCATGCCTGTGAAGCGTAGTTAGACGACATACCCACCGAGAAGCAAGCTTTCATCATCCAAGAGACCCACAAGCTAGAGGCGGCAGGGTCATTCACGAGGTCCGCACCCAGATTGGTTATTAACCCGTTGTCGTACAAAGAAAGGGGGAAGGAACGCATGTGTCGACTTCACCAACCTCAACAAAGCCTGCCCGCAGGATCCATTCCCGCCCCTCATATCGATCAAATCGTCGACTCCACCGAATGCGCACCTGTTATGTTTCGGATGTTTCTCCGCTATCACCAGATCAAGATGGCGATAGAAGATGTGGAGAAAACGGCTTTCCTGACCCCGGTGGAGTGTATCGCACACATGCATGCTGCTCGGCTGCAAGAACGCAGAGCAACCTTTCGGGCGGCCGATGCACACGCCTTTGGGTCGGCAGCTCGGGAGGAATGTTGAGGCTTACATTGATGACATTGTGGTGAAGTCTCGGAGGCAAGAACCTTGATACAAGACATGGAGGAAAACTTCACGAGCCTCAACGTAGTGGACCCGCGGCTCAATCCAAGAAGTGTGTGTTTGAGTCCCTGCAAGCTCCTGGCTACCTCGTGGTCCCACCGGCATCGAGGCCAACCTGTAAAAGGTCAAAGCAGCGAGGACATGAGCCCGCCAAGACCTCGTGAGAGATGCACAAGCTCACTGGGCGCTGCGGACCGCACTACGACGCTTCATCCGCAAGTTGGGGAACGAAGCTGCCCATCTTCAAGCCGATGAAGAAAAATGGCCCTTTGAATGGATCAAGAGGCCGACATGGCGCTCTGCAGATCTCAAAAGGTACTTAACCAGCCCTCCGATAATGGTGACTCAGCACCTCAAGAGCCTCTCGGTGTTTACCTTGCAGCCACCCCTACTCGCCAACAAGAGCCCTCGTGGCGTTAGGAGGAGCATTGACCAAAGCCGCAGCAGCTGTCTTGGACGAGGCGGGCAGATCAAAGGGGCTTCACAGAGACCACTAAGACAGCCGAGAAGGATCAGCCAACGCAGGAAGCGCACTCGAATGTAGAGGCCCTCCCCAGCGCACACCACTGGGCTCTCCACTGCCTCAGAGGCGCCATGGCCTCCGGAGGACGCTAGCAGCACCAGACTCCTAACCTTGTCAAACACCCCGGTACTTCGTCATCACAAGCAGTTAAGGACGCGAGGGTGCGGCACCCCATGCCCCGTGAACTCCTCCTCGCGCTATTGGTAGACTCGCAAGCTGTGGCACTATTTTCGTGGCCATCCCATCAAGGTCGCCTCAACAGCACTTTGGAAAGGGTGCTCAGAGCCCAACTCGGCTGGAGAGTCGCTGAGGGAACATCGAGCTGCAAGCTGCTTCAGCTAGAATTCAGCACAACCAGAGTCATCAAGGGCCGCTTAGCGGACTTCGTGGCGGAATGGGCGGAGGCGCGGGCCTCAAGGCTGATGAGGATCGATCACTCTCCCCGGGAAGCGAGGTGCCTGACGGTTGGGTCATGTACTTCGACGGGGCATTCTCCCGACACGGCGCGGGGGCTGGCACGGTGCTCATATCTCCCACTCAAGACAAGCTCTACTACGCTGCAACTCGCTTCAAAGACAGAAAAGGTCTCCAACAACATAGCAGAATACGAAGGACTGATAGCAGGCCTGAAAGCCGCAGTCGCCCTGGGGGTGAAGCGCCTTACCATCAAGGGTGATTCACAACTCCTCACAACTTCTCCAACAAAGTATACGAGCCGAGGATGAGCACATGGAAGCCTACCGCTGGAGGTCCGCAGGATGGAGAAGCAGTTCTGGGACCGAATTGCAGACAGCCTCAAGGCACCAATCAAGAGGTCTGATGACATCGCCAAACGGGCATCCAGCGACTACCTCAGAGCCTCGCGCCTTCGAGAGCAACTTCAAGCCCTCAGCGACGCCATCACTGCCAAGCACGTGCAGCCTCGAAGAGCTCCCAAAAGCACTCTGCCTCGGGAGCCCGGCCTCGCGCCCACCTCGAGAGCTGGCTCGCTCTCGGCCCCGAGCCTCGTGGAGGGGTGCCGGATCACGAGCTCAGAGTTACCCGACGCAAGGGACCTTGCTGGAAAAGGAGGAGGAAGCGGAGCATGTGGCGCGGCAGGCCACGCACGCATCGCATCAGTGTGGATGGAGAGCTCCACCGAGACGCACTCATGATGTGTCCCTACCTTGCATTTCCAGGAGCAAGGGAGGAGCTGCCGCGCACATACACGGTGGAGACTATGGGCATCATTCGTCATCACGGACCGCAAGCTGGCAGGGCATGCCCGCAGCTGGTTCTATTGGCCCACTGCACTCAATGATGCCGTGGAACTGGTGAAAGCTTGCGAGGCCTGCCAATTCCATGCCAAGCAGATCCATCACCCGGCGGGAGGTCGCAAACTATACCCTCTCGTGGCCGCTCGCAGATGGGGGCTGGATATCCCGCCTGCTCCTCGGCACCGGAGGCTATCGCTACTCTACGCCGCGTGGACAAGTTCACCAAGTGGGCTGAAGTGGAAGCCGTCCGCACCATCCCCGCAGTTCCGTGGTCAAGTTCATCAAGGGCATCGGAGCCGGGTTCGGGTGCCGAACCGCATCATCACAGCATAACGGTTCGCAGTTCACCAAGAACTCTTCAAAACATATTGAGCTAACTTGGGATGCGGTATGCTACGCTCAAAGAGCACACCCGGAGCAACGGTCAGCCGAAGGGCTAACGCAGAGGTCCCGAGGGGCCTCAAAACCAGGACCTTCAAGAAGAAGCCGAAGCCCGCGCGGGGGCTGGTACGATGAGCTTCACCGCGGCTGCTGGTCCATCCGCGACGATCATGCTACTCGCCGATCGGGCGAGACCCCGCTCTTCCTGGTTTATGGAGTTGAAGCGGTCCTCCTCACGAGGTCGACGCCATTCCGCACGGGTCCCGGGCGCTCGACGAGGTGCAGAGACGCCATGTGGGGGACGGACCTCGTGGCCGGGGAGGAGCATCGCCGAGAAGCCGCTGCCACCACGAGCAGCAAGGTACTATAAGCACTCGGGCGATACCACCGCCGCAACATTCGCCCCTGTGACTCTTGAGGTAGGGGATCTCGCTCGACGGGTTCTTCCTGGAGGGATTGCATAAGCTCTCTCCCATGGGAGGGCCCGCTCAAGGTTGTTCATGTTTCAGTTCCCGGCCAAGGCTTGGAGACTCAGGAGGGGGTGCCCGCCCGTAACGCTGTGGAACATCCAGATCTCCAAGGTTTTACCTTGAAAAGGCCCGGTGCTCGTGAAGAAGGCGTAATGCCCGTGAAGTTGTCGCTGCTTGGAAAAGGCCCGTGCTCGTGAAGAAGGCGAACGCCCGTGAAGTTGTTGTGTCCGAAAAGGCCCGTGCTCGTGGAAGAAGGCGTAATGCCCGTGAAGTTGTCGCTGCTTCGAAAAATGCCCGTGCTCGTGAAGAAGGCTAATGCCCGTGAAGCTGCCGCGATTGGGAAAAGGCCCGGTGCCTGTGAAGAAGGAAAATGCCTGTGAAGCTCGCTGCCCGTGACACTCTCACGTAATAATGAGTGGGGCTGTACACGCCGGAGTCTCGGAGTGCCACCCTCGCCTCGGGGCTCCCTCCCACGCCAGCTGGCAGCACTTAGTCTCCGCTACCGTGAGAAGACGTCAAGACTAGATTAGGTGCCGGACGCGCTTCTTTTCATTTGCTTTCTGCAGCTTGGCTTGTTCATTCCCATTTGAAGTTTTATTGATGTTGTTGCCGCTTTGGCTTGTGACTCCGCTTTTTTCGCCCCCGCCGACATTTCAGCTGAAGTCTCGCGAGGGAGCGGCGCGGGCACTCGCGAGCGCGCCGCCCCTCGCTGCCCGAGGCTTCCTGCCGGGTCCGCTACGGAGCACCTTCCCAATTGCGGCCCCACGGGCACCGAGACGCCAACATTGTGGTCCTGGTCGGTCGCCTCCGAATCGAGGCCTAAGCTATCTCTCCCGACTAACCTTG
Organism: Aegilops longissima; assembly: GCA_021605205.1. Lineage (NCBI taxonomy): Eukaryota > Viridiplantae > Streptophyta > Magnoliopsida > Poales > Poaceae > Aegilops > Aegilops longissima. The sequence continues at coordinate 7,200 of JAHIAM010004244.1, read as the reverse complement.
CAGGACTTCTGCTGCTCGACGAGGCCTCGCCTCGGAAGCTAAGACCACGATAGGTCCCCCGAGCTAAGTAATTTTACGCCGCAGCGTAGGTACAAAGGCATAATACAGAAATAGCGGAACAAGACGACAATTAACAACAACAGTCCAAGCACACTACCAAGGCCCTACACTATTGTCTCTTTTGCGCAGAAGGGGAAGGATAAAATAGGCGCGACTCGCTGGCACCAACTCGCGGCGAAGGCTTGTACCACCTCCGAGCTCAGCGGACTCTCTCGCTTCACCGGGCGCGACGGCGGCAGACCCGCCACCTCCTCCAGCGGCGCGGGCGGGCACGGAGGCTGGTCGCGCCATCACGGAGGAGCTGCTATTCAAGGAGAGCCGCTGAAGCTCAACGAGCCCCGAAGGCCGCCGACCACGCGCCGCGCTGCCATCTTGTCACGCCCAAGATGCGACCTCTACCAAAAGGAACTCAAGGTCCCACTATTAGAAGCGCATCTTGAAGACGCTTTTGCAAGGTGGATATCATTACATCAACATTACATAATAGTGGGATATACATAAGGCACTAATGCCACAAGAATACATCAACATCATATACAAGATCAACATCCGACTACGGATGAAACATAAATGAGGCTCAAACGACATCCACCTCTAGTAGCCCAGTGCTGCCGACCGAACCTATCCTCGATCGACGACGAAGAAGAAGGACTCCAAAACAAGCAACATCACTCGGCCATGATCATCGTGACAACCTGTACCTGAATGTTGGTGTAGTAATCAGGAGCCACGAGGACTCAGAATCCCATTACCATGGGTATCAAGACTAGCAAAGCTTAATGGGAAAGGAAGGTAAAGTGGTGAGGTTGCAGCAGCTGCTAAGCATATATGGTGGCTAACATAATGCAAATGAGAGCGAGAAGAGAAAAAAGGAACGGTCGTCAACTAGTAATGATCAAGAAGTGATCCTGAACTCCTACTTACGCCGACATAACCTAAAACCGTGTTCTCTCTCGATCAACCCCAAAAAGAGACACTTCACGGTTACATTACACGGTTGGTGTATTTTAGAAGAGTTTGCTTCAAGTTTACTACAACCGGATATTAACAAATTCCATCTGCCACATAACCATGGCACGGCTCTCAAAGTTTATACCCGCAGGGTGTCCCAACTTAGCCCATGATAAGCTCGCGATCAACGAAGGATATTCCTTCTACCCGAGAAGACCCGATCACCTCGCATCCCGCTACAAGACATTTCGACAAAGAATAAAACAAGACCAGCAAGCCCCGGATGTGCCGACAAACCGATAGGAGCTGCACATATCTCGGTCTCAGGCACACCGGATGAGCAAGACGTCGGGTTGGCATAGACCCCGATTGCCTGTGGGGCGCCGGACATCGCCGGTTTGGGCCAAGACTTGGAGAAGCACTGTCCGTGGGGGGTAAATAAAGATGACCCTTGAGAGCGACGACTCCCAAGGGAAAAAGGGCTAGGTGAGGCAAATGTAAAACCAAGGTTGGGCCTTGCCGAAAAGTCTTATTCAAAGCTTAACTGTCAAGGGGTCCTATAAATCACCCGACCGCTTAGGGACGCAAAATTGGGAACATAATACCGATATGACGGAAACTAGGGCGGCAAGAGTGGAACAAAACACTGCATAAGGCCAAGCCTTCCACCCTTTACCAAGTATATAGATGCATTAATTAAATAAGATATATTGTGATATCCCAACAAGTAAACATGTTCCAACAAGGAACAACATCTCCATGTTCCAACAAGGAACAAACTTCATGTTCACCGCAACTAACAACGATATAAGAGGGGCTGAGCAAAGCGTAACATAGCCAAACAACGGTTTGCTAGAAGGGTGCAAAAGGTTAGAGGCTGACATGGCAATTTGGGATGGCTTGATAAACAGGTAATAGGTAGCGAAAGATAGCGATAGAACGAAGCAACTAGCATAGCAATGATAGTAGTGAGATCCGTGGTAGCGGTCATCTTGCCTGAAATCCCGCTTAGGAAGAAGAGGAGTCCATGAAGAAGACGAACGGATGAAGCCGAACCAAGCGTAGACGAACGAATCCTCACGATCGCAACGAAACAGGAACTAACAAGAAGAAGCACACAACATAGTAAACACACCACACATGAACATGACATGATGCACAACAAGCATGATGCATGACAAGCTACATGAAGCTACTCATGGCAAGAGATGATGCAAACAAGAACAACACATCAATGCAAGTTTAAATGAGGCCGGGAACAACATATAACAATTCCGGTAAGTCCTCATATGCAAATTTCAAAATTGGTCCAGATCTGAATAAACCTTATGTTCAAGTTGTTAAACAGAAATTTAAGATGCACCACAATGATCTACACGAAATTCTAGTCAAGTTACATATAAAGTTCATTAGATTCGGAGCTACGGTCTAGAAGATATGAGCAAAACAAGATAAGCATGGCATTGATGCAAAATGCATACAAACATCAAGCAAACACCTCAAAACAAGGATGCAACATGATAATATGAAACTACATGCAAAATCAAGCAAGTTTCATATAGAGCACACTCAAAACGGAGCAACGGTTCAACACATACACACTATACAAGTTATAGAAACAATCTGTCCAAAACAGCAACTAGGCATATTGCAAGCATCAAAACAACAAGCTACAGCATCCCAACGTAATAACAAAAGGCATGGGCACTATGTACAGGTAAAGCATGACAAAACATGAACACTGAGCTATCTCCATAAATCACAAGAACATGCTCAAAAACACATGGCAAGATTGAAAATAATAACAGCCAGACTTATCAGAAATAACATCAAAGTTGCAATGTTTAGAGCTATGAAACAACACGTTACAGGAACTTAACATGGAAAACAAAGGCATGGCATGAATCTACTAATTGCATATAACAAAAGTCCTTTACTGACCATGAGCCAAAAGGATCAAGATATGATGGCACCTATGTAAACATGGCAACTTATATTATAGATTCATACATGGCAGGAACAACAATAAGTAGGCATGTTGGTGAGCTTGAACCACTCACCACAGAGCAATACATGGCATGGCAAGGCAACTCACAGTAATAAGACATGGCATAGAAGCAATACATGGCAAGAACAACATCATAGCATACACGGATCAACTACAACAACCTTGGCAAAATTGAATAACATGTAAACAACCTGCCAGGAAACATTTTATAGCAAAAGTAGAGCTCGATTGACTCAATCTATGGCACTCCATAATTGCAAACAAGGGCATGGATGGATAGAGAATGACCACAAGTTCAAAACATCCTTACTGAAGTATCTCAAAATAAGCATGTATCTCTCGGTAGCATCAAGTTTACATGGCATAAAAATATCAGCAGAACAGGGGCTGAAATCAGCAACATCATGAAGCCTAGTTTGCATGCTTGTGCTAGTCACCACAGAGATCAAAAAAATACATGGCATACACCCCTGTAAATATGGCATGGCATATTACAAAACACATGTAGGACTCAAGTTCATAGGGTGCACACCTCAATCATGGCAAAAATGACAAAAGTGCATGTCCTGATAAGAATCTGAAACTAACATCACGTAGCCCTCTTCCAACAGCATTTAGGGCAACAATATGAGCTTAAATGTAAATGATGCAATGAGATGAAATGATCTACCATTCATAGGCTAACAATTTGACATATTACACGCACAAAACGGAGCAATATGCGGCAAGTTACGATGCGATGAACTTGGCAAGATAATGTCAAAAACTTCGGGACTTAGAGAAAATCAACCTCCGAAAAAGTCAACGGTCTGGTCAGTGGATCGGCTCTGAGGGGTGGATCCGGCGGCGAGGGTTCTCCGCGAGGCAGGGCCGGCGAGGGGAGGCCGGAGAGGCGGATCCGGCGGCGGAGGCCGGAGAGGCGAGGGCGAGCTAGCCGAGTTTCGGGTGAGGCTGCTCGGCGGAGCCGAGGCGGGTCGGGCGCAGGCACCGCGCTGCTGGTGCTGCTGAGGAGCCTCGCGACGCCTGGTGGCCGGAGAGCTGCCGGCGGAGCGGAGCTGCGGGCGGGCGGCGGGATGCGTAGGCGGCGGCGCTGAGGGTGCCCGGAGAGCGGCGCGCGGGCAAGGGCATAGGCAGCCTGGGCGCTGCCATGCGGCGGGCCGGGCGGGCTCGCCTGCCCCGGCTGGGTCAAGGGCGCGCTGGAGGCCAGGTGCCACGTGGCGAACGCGGGTTGGCTGCGGGGGCGGCTGGCGGCGAGGTGGCGAGGCCGGATTGGTCGGGGTGAGGTGGAGGCTGGCGGGTGGACGCGTCCGACGCAGAGGCGGACATGTCCGGCGGCGGGGAGGGGTTTGGCTAGGGTTTGGACTGCGGGAATTTCGGGGGAGGCACACATATATATAGGTAGAGGGAGCTAGGAGAGTCCAAATTAGGTGCGGTTTTCGGCCACGCGATTGTGATCGAACGACCGAGAGCATGGAGGGGAGTTTGCTGGGTTTTGGGCCACTTTGGAGGGGTGTTGGGCTGCAAGGAGAAGGAGGCTTTTATGGCACTCCTGTTAACTGCTGAGTACCAAACGACCTCCAAATGGCACTTAAACTTGACAGCGGTTCACGGGTGCTATACCAAGGTCATGGCAAACCTCGGGCCATTCCGAGAAAGTTTAATACCCGCACATGAAAAGAGGTAAAAGGGGGCACCGGGAGACATAGGAGTGCCGGATTGGAAAACGGACAACGGGGAAAATGCTCGGATGCATGAGACGAACACGTATGCCAATGCGATGCACATGATGACATGATATGAAATGCAAATGATGACATGGCAAAGAGAGACACGCAAGCACATGACATGGCAACGACGGGCGAATAATCGGCGACACCGGGCGATCGAATCCGGGCGCAGCACATCTTCATCCCGACGCCGCCAGGTTGGGCCCACGGCCGGGTCGCCGCCCCTAGGGCAGCACCGACGCGCGCGACCGCCTTTCCCCAACACTCTCACGAGGGTGGCATCACCGTCGAACTTGAAGTGCAGGGTGCACCGGCTTAGACCACGCTACGGGCAAACATTTGCCACCAAGGGTCGTGGCCACGCCCCGCGCAAGCAGAGACCTCCAGCGGGCTCAGGAGGCCCGGCTGCAGCAACCGGGTCCGCCCGAGCGAGGCGCCTGGGCGCCGCCGAAGTTCACCTAAAAGGAAGGGAAGCTGAGATAGTGCCGGTCGGCCCACCGACTATTAACGACAAACTCTAGCAGCACTTCCGCCGAGTGGAAGCACGGCCTAGGAGGTCGACGGCGGTCAGAAGGCCGCCTCTATCAATGGCTCGGGCGCCGATCGCCGCAAGCAGGGATCGCCCATGGTCATGGGCGGAAGCGCCGAGCCACAGTGGTGTTTGCGAGGACGGTCTCGACCGCTTGGTCGGGAGAGTCGCCCACTGGGGCTTTTCCCTTCTCCGCTGGCCGAGAACCTCTTTGACGGAGCCATGGAGAAGAGGGAGAAGCAAGAAGATATGGGCTGAAGAGCTCGCGACGCTCAGATGATAGCCGAGGACGCCAATCGCCGGCCTCCATGATCGCAGTACTCATGACCCGCTTCGCATGCAGGACTTGTCGAATCATGCGTTGCCGAGGCATCGGGGAAGTGGAAACGCCCACGACCAACCAATCGCCACGCTGGCGCCAAGGCCGCAGGCTGTTAGCCCGCGCGGCTTCGCAGACTTGCCCTTTCGGTTCTCGCTAAGCCAAGTTCAGCGCCGCTTTGGGCCCGGGCATTGCCGGGCGCTCGGGAACGGGTACCTGCACTTGTTCGCCCGCAGCATCGCGGGCGTGGTTTCAAGGAGGCCTAGTACGCCCATCTTCATCAACACAAGCTCAAGACCTCACAGCTGGAGATTTCGCTGGGCGGACGACAGAAGCTTCTCAAGCACGGCCTCACAGCTGGCTCGCGAGGAGGCGGAGAGATCAAGGCGGGTACCTCACGAGGTGCCCATGACACAAGCCATGACGATCGAGGGTGCAAGGCGGGCCAGCCCGCCAAGAGTGTCCCTCATTTCCCTTTGGTGCAAAGGAGGCAAGCGCAGCAAAGGCACCAAGCAAAGGCAACGCAACCATTTCGTGCAACAAGACCAAGACCAGCGTAGGGCAGGAAGGAGGTCATCGTGGAGCCCAAGCCAAGGCCACCGCCGTGAGTCTTGGCAGGCGAGGACCGACTTTAGTCAGATAAGTGTACTAGATGTTCTCTTCAAATGGCCAATTGTTGGCGCCTTCCCACTCAATATTTGGGAGAGGCCTGTGGCCCGTGCTATAATAGGACTAGCCACCCACAGGTAGAGGATGGGCATCTAGAGAGAGAGAAAGAGAGGCGACTAAACTCCCTAGCAGTTCATCGCACCAGCCAAGAAGAGACTCGCGAGGCTGTTCTCCCTTGTATTGTTCATCATCCGCCTCGAGGCAATCCACCACACCACAACCGGAGTAGGGTATTACACCACAATGGTGGCTCGAACCAAAGATAAACATAGTGTCCCTTGTGTTGTTCTTTGTGTAGTTTAGATCCTTGCGAGGCGACGAGGCGAGGTAGGTTGGAGGTGCGATCTCCACGGCACCCCTGAGTTCGAACCCAGAGGGTCTCGCTGAACCCAAACCGGCAATACGGGGATGGACCTCGTGGTTGGGAAGGAACGCCGCCGTGAAGCCACGCCTGGCGGCAAGATACTAGCAGGCACTGCAGCGGTATCACTGTCGCAGCTGCCCGCCCAGACGCCGAGGTGGGCGACTGCCCTAAGGCGGGTGCTCTCCAGTGGAAGGGCTGCACAAGCTTCGCCCATGTGGGAGGGGCCCGCTTAGGGTCGCCATGTTCTGTGCCTCGGCGCTGCACTGGAGACACAGGAGGGGTTCCCATCCGAACGCCGAACATCTAGCACCTCCGAAGTTCTACCCATGAAGAACGCCCAAGGCCTCGTGGAAGGTCTCTGCCAGACACTCTCACGTAATAATGAGTGGGCTGTACACGCCTTTAATCTCAGGAGTGCCGCCTGGCCTCGGGCTCCCTCCCACGCCCTAGTGGCAACACTTAGCTCGCGGCCGGTGAGAAGACAATAAGACTAGACTAGGTGCCGGACGGGGCTTTTCATTTGCTCCGTAGTTGGCTTGCCTCTTCAATGAAATTTTCTTTCCTGATGTTCCT
>JAHIAM010004243.1:0-32062 GCA_021605205.1 Aegilops longissima | reverse complement strand
TGAAGGAAATATGCCCTAGAGGCAATAATAATGTTATTATTTATTTCCTTATATCATGATAAATGTTTATTATTCATGCTAGAATTGTATTAACCGGAAACATAATACATGTGTGAATACATAAACCTACAGAGTGTCACTAGTATGCCTCTATTTGACTAGCTCGTTAATCAAAGATGGTTATGTTTCCTAACCATGAACAAGGAGTTGTTATTTGATTAACGGATCACATCATTGGTTGAATGATCTGATTGACATGACCCATTCCATTAGCATAGCACCGATCGTATAGTTTGTTGCTAGTGCTTTTCTTCATGACTTATACATGTTCCTATGACTATGAGATTATGCAACTCCCGCTTGCCCGAGGAACACTTTGGTGCTACCAAACGTCACAACGAATCGGGTGATTATAAAGGTACATTACAGTGTCTCCAAGGTACATGTTGGGTTGGCATATTTCGAGATTAGGATTTGTCACTCCGATTGTCTGGAGAGGTATCTCTGGCCCTCTCGGTAATGCACATCACATAAGCCTTGCAAGCATTGCAACTAAATGTGTTAGTTGTGAGATGATGTATTACGAACGAGAAAAGAGACTTGCCAAGAACTAGATTGAACTAGGTATTGATACCGACGATCGAATCTCGCAAGTAACATACCGATGACAAAGGAACAACGATGTTGTTATGCGGTCTCGACCGATAAAGATCTTCAGAGAATATGTAGGAACCAATATGGGCATCCAGGTCCCGCTTATTGGTTATTGACCGAGAGGTGTCTCGGTCATGTTCACATAGTTCTCGAACCCGTAGGGTCCGCACGCTTAACGCTTCGATGATGCTTATTATGAGTTTATATGATATTGATGTACCAAGGTTGTTCGAGTCCCGATGAGATCACGGACATGACGAGGAGTCTCAAATGGTCGAGACATAAAGATTGATATATTGAAGCCTATGTTTGATTCCGAATCACTCCGGTGAAATTGGGAATTTTACCGAGTACCGGGGTTACCGAACCTCCCGGGGTCAATGGGCCTTGATGGGCCTTAGTGGAAAGGAGGAAAGGGGCCTAAGTGCTGGTCAGACCTTCCCCTTCCCTAGTCCTATTAGGACTAGGAGAAGGGGTGGCCTCTCTCCCCTTCCCACTTGGCCAATCCTAGTTGGACTAGGATTGGGAGGAATCTCACCCCCGGGAGTAGGACCCCTGCGCAGCCCTTGGTGGCCGCCAGCCCCTCCCTTCCCTCCTTTATATACAGGGCAGAGGGCACCCCATGACACACAAGTTGATCATTGAGATCGCTCTCAGCTGTGCGGTGCCCCTTCCACCAAACTACACCTCGAATATACCGCTATGGAGCTTAGGCGAAGCCCCGCGCCGGTGGAACATCATCATCGCCACCACGCCGTCAGGTCGATTTAAACTCTCCTCAACACTCGCTGGATCGGAGTTCGAGGGACGCCATCGAGCTGAACGTGCAGAACTCGGAGGTGCCGACGCTCGTACTTGATCGTTGGATCGGGAAGAAGTACGACTACTTCTCTACGCTATGCCAACGCTCTGCTGTTGGTCTACGAGGGTACGAGACAACACTCTCATCTCGCTGCTATGCATCACCATGGTCTTGCGTGATCGTGGAAAATTTTTGAAATTACTACGCTCCCAACAAAGGGCATCCGAGCCTGGTTTTATGCGCTGATGTCATATGCACGAGTAGAACACAAGTGAGTTGTGGGCGATACAAGTCATACTACCTACCAAAGATGTCATACTTTGGTTCAGCGGTATTGTGAGATGAAGCGCCCGACCGACATTACGCCAGACGCTTACGCGAGACTGGTTTCACCGCCTGAGCACTCGCTGCTTAAAGGTGACCGGGGTGTCTGCTCTCTCACTTTAGTTGAACTGAAAGTGGCTACGCCCGTCCTTGAGAAGGTTAAACGGAGTCTATTTGACGAAGTATCGCTGTGGTTTTGATGCGAGGTAAGAACGGTTCTTGCTCAGCCCGTAGCAGCCACGTAAAACTTGCAACAACAAAGTAGAGGACGCCTAACTTGTTTTTGCAGGCATGTTGTGATGTGATATGGTCAAGACGTGATGCTATATTTTATTGTATGAGATGATCATGTTTTGTAACCGAAGTTATCGGCAATCGGCAGGAGCCATATGGTTGTCGCTTATTGTATGAAATGCAACGCCATGTAATTGCTTTACTTTATCACTAAGGAGTAGCGATAGTCGAGAAGCAATAGTTGGCTAGACGACAACGATGCTACGATGGAGATCAAGGTGTCGCTACCGGTGACGATGGTGATCATGACGGTGCTTCGAGATGGAGATCACAAGCACAAGATGATGATGGCCATATCATATCACTTATATTGATTGCATGTGATGTTAATCCTTTATGCATCTTATTTTGCTTTGATTGACGGTAGCATTATAAGATGATCCTTACTAAATTATCAAGAAGTGTTCTCCCGAGTATGCACCGCTATGAAAGTTCTTCGTGCCGAGACACCACGTGATGATCGGGTGTGATAGGCTCTACGCTCAAATACAACGGTGCAAAACAGTTGCACACGCGAATACTCAGGTTATACTTGACGAGCTATGCATATAAGATATGACCTCGAACACGGAGACCGAAGGTCGAGCGTGAATCATATAGTAGATATGATCAACATATTGATGTTCACCATTGAAACTACTCCATCACACGTGATGATCGGTCATGGTGTAGTTGATATGGATCACGCAATCACTTAGAGAATTGAGGATATTTTTCTAAGTGGGAGTTCTTAAGTAATATGATTAATTGAACTTAAATTTATCATGAACTTAGTACCGATAGTATCTTGCTTGTCTATGATGTGTAGATAGATGGCTCGTGCGTTGTTCCGTTGAATTTTAATGCTCCTTGAGAAAGCAAAGTTGAAAGATGATGGTAGCAATTACACGGACTGGGTCCGAATTTGAGGATTATCCTTATTGCTGCATTGAAGAATTACGCCCCGAAGCACCGTTAGGTGCCAGTGCCTGGTGTAAGGGCTGCGCCAGGTTATGAACGTCTCGCAAAGCAAAGTCGATGACTACTCTATAGTTCAGGTGCCATGCTTTACGGCTTAGAACCGACTTCAACGCTGCTTTGAACACCATGGGGCATATGAGATGTTCCAGAGTTGAAGTTAATATTCCAAGCGTAATGCCCGGATTGAGAGATATGAAGTTCCAATAAGTTCTATAGCTGTAAGATGGAGGAGAACGGTTCTCAAGGAGCATATACTCGTAATGTCCGGATATAACAATCACTTGATTCAACTGAGTTAATCTTCCGGATGATTGCGCCATTGATGTAATTCTCCAATCATCGCCACCAAGCTACAAGAGCTTCGTGATGAACTATAATATGCAAGGGATGACCAAAACAATGCTCGAGCTCTTCGCGATGCCGAAAGTCATGGAGGTAGAAATCAAAAGGAGCATCAAGTGTTGATGGTTAACAAAACCACTAGTTTCAAGAAAAGGGCAAAGGAAAGAAAAAGGAAACTTCAAAAGAGCGGCAAGCAAGTTGTCGATCAAGAGAAGAAACCCAAGTCTGGTCCTAAGCTCTAAACCGAGTGCTTCTATTGCAAGCAGTGCTGGTCACCGAAGCGGAACTGCCCCAAGTATTTGGCGGATAAGAAGGATGGCAAGGTTAACAAAGGTATATGTGATATACATGTTATTGATGTGTACCTTACTAATACTCGCAGAGCACTGGTATTTGATACCGGTTCTCTTGCTAATATTTGCAACTCAAACAGGGCTACGGATTGCTTAAGATTGGCTAAGGACGAGGTGACAATGCGCTGGGAAATGGTTCCAAAGTCGATGTGATCGCAGTCGGCACGCTACCTCTACATCTACCTTCGGATTAGTATTAGACCTAAATAATTGTTATTTAGTACCAGCGCTGAGCATGAACATTATATCTGGATCTTGTTTGATGCGTAGACGGTTATTCATTTAAATCGAGAATAATGGTTGTTCTATTTATATGAATAATATCTTTTATGGTCATGCACCATTGAAGAATGGTTTGTTTTTACTTAATCTTGATAGTAGTGATACACATATTCATAATGTTGAAACCAAAAGATGCAGAGTTGATAATGATGGTGCAACTTATTTGTGGCAATCGCCGCTTAGGTCATATCGGTGTAAAGCGATGAAGAAACTCCATACCGATGGACTTTTGGAGTCACTTGATTATGAATCACTTGGCACTTATGTAACCGTGCCTTATGGGCAAGATGACTAAAACACCGCTCTCCTGAACTATGGAGAGAGCAACAGATTTATTGGAAATCATACATACCGATGTATGTGGTCCAATGAATGTTGAGGCTCGTATGGATATCGTTATTTTCTCACCTTCACAGATGATTTGAGCAGATATGGGTATATCTACTTAATGAAACACAAGTCTGAAACATTTGAAAAGTTCAAAGAATTTCAGAGTGAAGTGGAAAATCATCGTAACAAGAAAATAAAGTTTCTACGATCTGATCGTGGAGGAGAATATTTGAGTTACGAGTTTGGCCTACATTTGAAACAATGCGAATAGTTTCAAGAACTTACGCCACCGAACACCACAACGTAATGGTGTGTCCGAACGTCATAATCGTATTTTATTAGATATGGTGCGATCTATGATGTCTCTTACCGATTTACCGCTATCGCTTTGGGGTTATGCTTTAGAGACGCTACATTCACTTTAAATAGGGCACCATCTAAACTGCTGAGACGACGCCTTATGAACTGTGGTTTGGCAAGAAACCAAAGTTGTCGCTTTTGAAAGTTTGGGGCTGCGATGCTTATGTGAAAAGCTTCAACCTGATAAGCTCGAACCCAAATCGAGAAATGTGTCTTCATAGGATACCCAAAGGAGACAGTTGGGTACACCTTCTATCACAGATCCAAGGCAAGATTTTGTTGCTAAATTCGAAACTTTTGAGAAAGAGTTTCTCACGAAAGAAGTGAGGGAGGAAAGTAGAACTTGATGAGATAATCAGATCTACTCCCTTATTGAGAAGTAGTACATCACGTAAAACAGTTTCGTGACACCTACACCAAATAGGAGGAAGCTAATGATGATGATCATGAAACTTCAGATCAAGTTTCTACAGAACTCAGAGATCAACCAGAGCAAGATCCGCACTGAGTGGTACGGTAATCCTATTTTGGAAGTCATGTTATCGAACATGATGAACCTACGAACTATGAAGAAGCGATGGTGAGCCCAGATTCCACAAAATGGCTTGAGGCCATGAAATCTGAGATGGGATCCATGTATGAGAACAAAGTATGGATTTTGGTTGACTTGCCCGATGATCGGCAAGCAATTGAGAATAAATGGATCTTCAAGAAGAAGACCGACGCTGATGGTAATGTTATCGTTTATAAAGCTCGACTTGTTGCAAAAGGTTTTCGACAAGTTCAAGGGATTGACTACGATGAGACCTTCTCACCAGAGCGATGCTTAAGTCCGTCTCAATCATGTTAGCAATTGCCGATTTTATGATTATGAAATTTGGCAAATGGATGTTAAAACTGCATTCCTGAATGGATTTCTGGAAGAAGAGTTGTATATGATGCAACCAGAAGGTTTTGTCGATCCAAAGGAGCTAACAAAGTGTGCAAGCTCCAACGATCCATTTATGGACTGGTGCAAGCCTCTCGAGTTGGAATAAACGCTTTGATAGTGTGATCAAAGTATTTGGTTTTATATGCACTTTTGGAGAAGCCTCAGATTTACAAGAAAGTGAGTGGAGCTCAGAGCATTTCCGATATTATATGTGGATGACATATTATTGATCGGAAATGATATAGAATTTCTGGATAGCATAAAGGATACTTGAATAAGAGTTTTCATGAAAGACCTCGTGAAGCTGCTTACATATTGGGCATTAAGATCTATAGAGATAGATCAAGACGCTTAATAGGACTTTCACAAAGCACATACCTTGATAAAGTTTTGAAAAGTTCAAATGGATCGTGCAAAGAAAGGGTTCTTGCCGGTATTACAAGGTGTGAAGTTGAGTAAGACTCAATGCCCACCACCGCAGAAGATAGAGAGAAAATGAAAGATGTTCCTATGCTTCAGCCATAGGCTCTATCATGTATGCAATGCTGTGTACCAGACCTGATGTGTGCCTTGTCAGTAAGTTTAGCAGTAGTACCAAAGTAATCCAGAGTGGATCATCGACAGCGGTCAAGAACATCCTTAAGTACTTGAGAAGAACTAAGGATATGTTTCATTTATGGCGGTGACAAAGAGCTCGTCAGAACGGTTACGCCGATGCAAGTTTTGACACTGATCCGGACGATTCTAAATCGCAAACCGGATACGATTTACATTAAACGGTGGAGCTGCCATTGGTGCAGTTCCAAACAAAGCGCCGCTATGGATCTACATGTGAAGTTGAGTACATAGCTGCTTCGAAGCAGCTAATGAAGGAGTCTGATGAAGGAGTTCATAACCGATCTAGGTGTTGTACCTAGTGTATCGGGTCCAATGAAAATCTTTTGTGACAATATCGTGCAATTGCCTTGGCAAAGGAATCCAGATTTCACAAGAGAACCAAGCACATCAAAAGACGCCTAACTCCATCCGGATTTGGTCCGTGGGAGACATAGAGATATGCAAGATACATACGGATCTGAATGTTGCGCACCTGCTGACTAAGCCTCTTCCACGAGCAAAACATGATCAGCACCAAGACTCCATGGGTGTTAGAATCATTACCGTAATCTAGATTATTGACTCTAGTGCAAGTGGGAGATCAAGGAAATATGCCCTAGAGGCAATAATAATGTTATTATTTATTTCTTATATCATGATAAATGTTTATTATTCATGCTAGAATTGTATTAACCGGAAACATAATACATGTGTGAATACATAAACCTACAGAGTGTCACTAGTATGCCTCTACTTGACTAGCTCGTTAATCAAAGATGGTTATGTTTCCTAACCATGAACAAGGAGTTGTTATTTGATTAACGGGATCACATCATTGGTTGAATGATCTGATTGACATGACCCATTCCATTAGCATAGCACCTGATCGTATAGTTTGTTGCTAGTGCTTTTCTTCATGACTTATACATGTTCCTATGACTATGAGATTATGCAACTCCTGCTTGCCCGAGGAACACTTTTGGTGCTACCAAACGCCACAACGAATCGGGTGATTATAAAGGTACATTACAGTGTGTCTCCAAGGTACATGTTGGGTTGGCATATTTCGAGATTAGGATTTGTCATCCGATTGTCGGAGAGGTATCTCGGCCCTCTCGTAATGCACATCACATAAGCCTTGCAAGCATTGCAACTAAATGTGTTAGTTGTGAGATGATGTATTACGGAACGAGAAAAGAGACTTGCCAAGAACGAGATTGAACTAGGTATTGATACCGACGATCAATCTCGGCAAGTAACATACCGATGACAAAGGGAACAACGATGTTGTTATGCGGTCCGACCGATAAAGATCTTCGAGAATATGTAGGAACCAATATGGGCATCCAGGTCCCGCTTATTGGTTATTGACCGAGAGGTGTCTCGGCCATGTCTACATAGTTCTCGAACCCGTAGGGTCCGCACGCTTAACGCTTCGGCGATGCTTATTATGAGTTTATATGATATTGATGTACCAAGGTTGTTCGAGTCCCTGATGAGATCACGGACATGACGAGGAGTCTCAAATGGTCGAGACATAAAGATTGATATATTGAAGCCTATGTTTGATTCCGAATCACTCCGTGAAATTGGGAATTTTACCGAGTACCGGGGTTACCGGAACCTCCCGGGGTCAATGGGCCTTGATGGGCCTTAGTGGAAAGGAGGAAAGGGGCCCAAGTGCTGGTCAGACCTTCCCCTTCCCTAGTCCTATTAGGACTAGGAGAAGGGGTGGCGCCTCTCTCCCTTCCCACTTGGCCAATCCTAGTTGGACTAGGATTGGGGAGGAATCCTACTCCCTGGGAGTAGGACCCCTGCGCAGCCCTTGGTGGCCGCCAGCCCCTCCCTTCCCTCCTTTATATACAGGGCAGAGGGCACCCCATGACACACAAGTTGATCATTGAGATCGCTCTCAGCCGTGCAGCGGTGCCCCTTCCACCAAACTACACCTCAATATACCTATGGAGCTTAGGCGGCTCCCGCCGGTGGAACATCATCATCGCACCACGCCGTCAGGTCGATTTAAACTCTCCTCAACACTCGGCTGGATCGGAGTTCGAGGGACGCCATCGAGCTGAACGGTGCAGAACTCGGAGGTGCCGTGACGCTCGGTACTTGATCGTTGATCGAAGAAGTACGACTACTTTCCTCTACGCTATGCCAACGCTCGCTGTTGGTCTACGAGGGTACGAGACAACACTCTCATCTCGCTGCTATGCATCACCATGGTCTTGCGTGATCGTGAGGAAAATTTTTGAAATTACTACGCTCCCCAACAGACTCTACTCAAAGCCGCCTCCTAACCGCCGGCCTTCAGATAGGAAGCTGATCGAAGCTTCGTCTCCTCTTCCGCCAAGCCCAACCAGCTTCGGGACTACTCGCTTGAGTAATGACCACGGGTAGGCTAGCCGCCACCCTTGGTACTTGAAAAATTACGAGCCGACGAGCCTCAAGCATCCAAGACGGGGCCGCTTCCTTGGCTGCATTGCCTCTCTCGTGCCAAGCACCGAGGCGGACCGAATCTCTAAACCCACAGGAGGAAGGCCACCAGAGGGCCAACTCCAAGAAGCTGGCCACGAGAAGGCCGACTCCAAGAAGCCGACCCCCAGCAGGCGGCCAAGACCGCACCCTCAAACTTTGCACCCTCATAACGATGATGAGACAGGGCATGGCTACAGTAAAGCCTGCCACCCCGAATCCTGTAGAGCGCCAAGATGGGAGACATCATCGCCAGACGGGCGGCCATCCCCTGCTCAAGCGCGCATCATCAAGTGCTATGTTGACCATGACGCCCCTCGACAAGTTGTCAGACGGCCCGCAGACGGCGGGCCCTCCAACAGAGAGATATCCGAAATGGGCCAGCCTCCTCCAAATGGGTTCGAGATATGGCCGGCCTCAAGAGCCGGCTTGCTTCCTTCCTCAAGGAGGCGCCTCATTATGAGACAAGATGAGGTAAGGTACAGTGATCGCCGCCAAGGCGGCGACACTCTAGCCATGCTTACCTCGACAAGGCCCTCGCCATCGTGGGGTGAGGTAACAGAACCAGCCTCGACAAGGCCCCGAGCGGCGGGACCTGCCTGTCGACTGTGGAGAGTAGCCAGAGCTGGGACCCACCAACATGGGGCCCCAAGAGTCACGGAGAAGACGGCGAACATAGACACCGACGGCTCAGTTCCGCGCCAGTCGGATTACTATTGTACTCTGGGGTAGGCCTATATAAACCCCTAGGGCACCCATGCAAAGGGTTGATCTCTTAGAGTTTTAGACACCACATAGAGGGAAGAGGAGAGCTAGCCGTGTCTCTTCTTCTTCCTTCTCACCAAAAACAGCTCAAGGAGCCTCTTGTAGCTACTTGTTCACTTAGTGATCATGCGGAGACCCCCAGCAGCAGCAGAGAGGGTGTTATTCCATGGAGATCCCCGGTTGGGTAAGATTCGGCCACAGGCATGTCTCGCCCATCCCGCTTCTGTGCACCGCGACGCCTTATTGGCTCCTACAATGATAAGCCACCCATTGGCATATGTCGCACCTACCAATTCGGTTAATTTTCTACTTTGCCTTTTATTTTACTTTGCATCTTTATATCAAAAATACCAAAATATTATCTATCATCTCTATCGATCTCACTGTAAGGACCGTGAAGGGATTGACAACCCTCAATCGCGCTGGTTGCGCTTGAGCTATTTGTTTTGTGTAGGTACGAGGGACTCAGCAAGGTGGCCTCCTATTGATTGATACCTTGGTTCTCAAAACCGAGGGAAATACTTTACGCTTACTTTGCTGCATCATCCTCTCCTCTTCAGAAAATCCAACGCAATGCTCAAGAGGTAGCACTCCTCGTCATCGCCAGGCAGCCCTTGTCCTTGTTTTCAAGAGTTTATCTTGTCGGCTGCTTGAACACCCAACATTCTCTCATAGTGTTATTATCTGGCCTATCGGGGTGCCGGTATTTGACATTTAACGATCGAGTATGTGGTCCAAATCGACAGGCCCGAGTGCTTTTTTGAATGGCTTTTTCCGCGACCGGTTTAGAGCCTCAATCCGCTATTGACTGTCAGATTCTCGGCGTTATCGCCGCTTGTTGCGGCGCTTGTGTTTGCGCGATGTGGCTCGCCGTTATTATCCTTGGTATCCGGTGCCAAGGTTTCTTGATATGTTGTTGATGCGAGCCAGCCAGCTATCCTCTCCCGCTGCAAAGCGGGTCATGAGTGTCATGAGGGCTGCCAGACTTCGGTTTTCTCGCCGAGGTGCCGGGCAAGCCACTCGGCAAGATGTTATGCTTAAATGCCGCTAAGGCCTCTCGTGATCCCGACATTCGACAATTTGATTTTTCTGGTTAGGAACCGTGTCCGAATTGCTTGGCTGATTCTGCTGCTGAATTATGTGGCTCAAAAATCGGCATTTGGTGGTCGCATATAAGTGCCCCGAAGTTGTCGAGGAATGCGCTTTCCAGATCCTCCCAACAGCCAACTGAGTCTCGCCGGCAAACTGTTCAGCCAAAGGTCGAGCTGGTCCTTTAAGTTTTAACGGAGGTACTTGATGGCATGTAGATCATCACCAAGGGCCATGTGGATGTGGAGGAGGAAGTCCTCGATCTATACCGCGGGATCTGTTGTACCATCATATGATTCGATATTTACGGGTTTAAACCTTCGGGAATTCATGCTCCATTACTTCGCTGAAGCATAGGGGTGTGCCGCACCTGCGGTTGGGCTATATCAATGACAATCGCCATATGAGTCCTCGCTCGCTATATTCGCCCGCCGGTTTATATTTAGTGTATCCGCGTGACGATCATCGTCGCTTGTAGGTGTGCGCCGTGATCCGTGAGATCGTTTCTGCGTGTTTTCCCGCCTTCCAATACGCCTCGCAGGTCTCGCTTTTTTCCGGTGCCTTGGTGTTTTGTTTGAATGGCGGCGGGTGCAAAGGATTTTTAGGCTGAATGTTTCTATCTCGCCAGAGGTGGCCGATCAGCCGATCACACGCCGTGATGTAGGTTTCAATGCTTCCTCCTCGAGTCGGGTAGCAACTCTGCGCTTTGGTAACTCTTTGAAGGGCGCTCGAGTTCATATTCTCGCCGCAAGGACTTCACCATCCGTCGCTAGCAAATCCTGATCAGCTCAAGTCGTTGTTGCTTTTTCTTCAGTGCTATTTCTCGTGGCTAGGAGCCAAGATAAAGCGCCCCTGTTCGACGGGATCCTCAGGCACGACCAATTCTTCGTTGCCGAGGCTCACTTCATCTTCGGAGAGAGGCATGTAATTGTCATCCTCCGCCTCTCCCTCTGCCACTCGCTGAGGAGAGTTGGCTTGTTCGTCCTCCGGCCCTAAATCATGCTGGAGGGGATTGCCATCGTCTTCGGCACTGTCTGGAGTACTATTATCTCCTGTGCCGGTATCTCCGCTTTTGCTGTGGCGAGACTTAGAGCAGCGCCGCTGACGTCGGTGCTTGG
Source organism: Aegilops longissima (assembly GCA_021605205.1). Taxonomy (NCBI): domain Eukaryota; kingdom Viridiplantae; phylum Streptophyta; class Magnoliopsida; order Poales; family Poaceae; genus Aegilops; species Aegilops longissima. The sequence goes on along the minus strand of JAHIAM010004243.1, from coordinate 20,383 downwards.
GTTGCTTCTTGGAGGGGTCATCCTCCGCTGTCTTGTCGCCATTGCCTTCTTTGGTTGTATCCACCATGTATATATCATATGATGAGGTGGCGGTCCTGTGCCCTGTGGGCAGTGGTTCCTGTTCGTCTCCCGCATCGTTGTCCATACCATCGATGTCTTCGGAGTCGAAGTCGAGCAAGTCGGTTAAATCATCGACAGTGGCTACTAAGTAGGTGGTGGGTGGGGAGTGAATTTCTTCATTATCCGCATCCCATTCTAGCCGGACACAGTTCGACCAAGGTTCTCCTGATAAGGAGAGAGACCTTAACGAGTTTAGCACATCACCGAAAGGCGAAAAGCCGAAGATATCCGCGAGGTGAACTCCATGAACGGTGCCCAATCGGATTCGATAGGCGTGGGCACGGGCGGTTCGGAGTCCGTGGCCGGAGATGAATCCAGTAGTTCGACGTCACGGCTCTCTTGAGAGGTAAGGTCAGTTTCCGGCTCTATCGCCGCTGAGAGTGCATCCTCCAAGGCGGGGTCTATCCGCCCATCCTCGGATGGCACAATTTTCCCCGGATTGAAGGCCGGAGTAGTTGCCGGTGTGACCTCCCGAACACTATCCGACGACAGAGCTATATCATGCTCGTCGCGATCGTGCGGCACACCTGGCATGGGCTCGAGTCCGTCGAAGATCAAGTCTCCGCGGATGTCGGTAGTGTAATTCTGCTTCCAACCTGACCTGATGGCTGTGGGCGAGCTCTCGATCTGCTCCAGATGGCTAAACGAAAGGGTTCAAGCAGGCGGCCACCGAATACAAAGATCTACCCGGGAGGAAGACTCACCGCACCGCATCGTTACCGATGATCGAAGGATCCATCCAGCTTTACAGCGACGGCACAGTGGAACTGTAGGACCTTGAAGTATGTCTAGACGGGGGGGTGATTAGACTACTTGACCAATTAAAACCTTAGCCTTTTCCCAGTTTTAGAGTTTGGCAGATTTTAGCTATCTTAGGACAAGTCAAGCAATCATCACACAATTCAAGCAAGCATGCAAAGAGTATATTGGCAGCGGAAATTAAAGTATGCAACTTGCAAGAAAGTAAAGGGAAGGGTTTGGAGGATTCAAACGCAATTGGAGACACGGATGTTTTTGGCATGGTTCCGACAGGTGGTGCTATCGTACATCCACGTTGATGGAGACTTCAACCCACGAAGAGTAACGGTTGCGCGAGTCCATGGAGGGCTCCACCCAAGAAGGGTCCACGAAGTAGCAACCTTGTCTATCCCACCATGGCCGTCGCCCACGAAGGACTTGCCTCACTAGCGGCAGATCTTCACGAAGTAGGCGATCTCCTTGACCTTACAAACTCCTTGGTTCAACTCCACAATCTTGTCAGAGGCTCCCAAGTGACACCTAGCCAATCTAGGAGACACCACTTTCCAAGAAGTAACAAATGGTATGTTGATGATGAACTCCTTGCTCTTGTGCTTCAAATGATAGTTCCCAACACTCAACTCTCTCTCATAGGATTTGGATCTGTAGAAAGAAGATTTGAGTGGAAAGCAACTTGGGGAAGGCTAGAGATCAAGATTCATATGGTAGGAATGGAATATCTTGGCCTCAACACATGAGTAGGTGGTTCTCTCGAAATGTTAAGTTGGAAGTGTAGGTTTATTCTCGATGGCTCTCCACGAATGAAGAGGAGGTGGAGGGGTATATATAGCCTCCACACAAAATCTAACCTGCTACACACAATTTACTAATCTCGGTGGGACCGAATCATAAACCTCGGTCGGACCGATTTTAGTAAACCTAGTGACCGTTAGGGTTTTCGTGGATCGACATGCATCTCGGTAGGACCGATGGTTAGGGTTAGGCATAACGTAATCTTGGTGAGACCGACATACAAACTCGGTGAGACCGATTTTGGTAATTAGCTAACCAGAGAGTTGATCGTAAACTCGGGGACCGATTTGCTCTTTTCGTGAGACCAAATGTTACAAAAGGGAAACAGAGAGTTTACATTGCAACCTCGGTGGGACCGATTCGCTCTTTCGGTGAGATCGAAAAGTTACGAAAAGGAAACAGAGAGATTACAATCCCATCTCAGTGAGACCGAGATCCCTATCGGTAGAACCGATTTGCCTAGGGTTTGTGGCAGTGGCTATGACATATGAAATCGGTGGCGCCGGATTGGAAGAATCGGTGAGACTGATTTTGGCTTTAGGTTTAGGTCATATGTGGATGTGAGAAAGTAGCTGAGGGTTTTGGAGCATATCACTAAGCACATGAAGAAAGAGGCTCATTAAGCAACACCTCATCCCTCCTTGATAGTATCGACTTTTCCTATAGACTCAATGTGATCTTGAATCACTAAAATATAAAATGAAGAGTCTTGAGCTTTTGAGCTTGAGCCAATCCTTTGTCATTAGCATTTTGAGGGATCCACTTTCATCATCCATGCCATGCCATTCATTGAGCTTTCCTGAAATGTTCATCTTGAATAGCATTAGCTCAATGAGCTATATGTTGTTATGAATTACCAAAACCACCTAGGATAGTTGCACTTTCAATCTCCCCTTTTGGTAATTGATGACAACATATAGATCAAAGCTCACAAATGATAATAAGATTGAAAAACATCGTCGCTTTGAGAAGTATGTGATAAGCAAGAGCTCCCTAAATTTGTGCATAGATTAATATTTGCTTTGGACTGCAAATGCACAAGGAATTAGGCTCATGGGTTACTCTTCCATGTCACATACATCTTGGTGGAGCGCCAAATGATATGAATGAATACATGCACTCATCACCAAGCACAAAGAATGATCACATAGGATAGATAAGATAATATCATCAAACATGCATAAGTGTAGCTTATGATCAAACACATGATCATCAATGTCTCACAAACATAGTATATCAAGCAAACAAAAGCAAACAAGTTTGAAAACCAAAACCACCAAATGAAGAGAGAATAAAAGCAACACTCTCTCTCTCTCTCGGTTTATGATGTATACATTTTTTTCCCCTTTGGCAACAAGTTACCAAAAAGTTCATAGAAAATGCATAGTGCTAGATCGACTCTCGTGCTTGATCTTCGTGTGGTGGAGTCCGGATAACACCGAGGACGAAAGCTTCAGCTGAAGTAGATGGAGCCGGAGCTGATGTAGGTGCCGGAGCTGGTGTCACCGAGGTCTGTAGCTGGTGCAGATGAAGTTGCTCTTGTGTTAGAAATCGCATGCAGATGACCTCTGGGCTCTAGGCACTCGCAAATGCATCAGCTTGTTGTTTTGCCCTTCCTCTCCTGCATGTCATCTTGTAGTTCCTCCACCGCAGATCAATCTCGCCATTTTCACATCTAAGTTATAGAACTTTTGTTCTATGATTCTTCCAAGCTCTCCGATTTTGAGTGAGGGTGGCCAATCCTTCTCAATCCTCGTGGTTGATGCTATTAAGTATCCGATCTGCCCTCGCTTGTTCTTCAAGAAATAATCGATGCCTCCTCCTCGAGTTGGCATCCCGCAGCCTTCTCCTTCCTTGCCTTCTCCTTCTTCTCTTGTGCTTGAACCGACGATGGATCATTCTCATTCATGACAACCTCATTTTCCTCAAAGTCCGGATAAATTGGAAAATGTTCCTTATCCAATAGGTATTTGCTCGTGCCTCATCTTTTGAGTTAATCAACTCGGATCCGAGGGGCATATCCACAACTCCTTTTCTCGATCACCGCAGTCCTCTTAATGGTTTCAACCATAAGGCTCATGACTTTGAATTTCGTGGCACATCAAACAAATGCAACATGTTGATTGCATACCCTCCGATCATGTTGTGGTCACCAGACTTTGGCAAGAGGGTATGCCTTAAGATGGTATTGATAGTAGGCAGCCCCGATGTAAGAAAGTGGACTGATCCAAAAAGAAAGTCTCTAGGGCTTCGCCTAGGATCTCCTTGTACATGTGTGTCATGGTATTGTGTCCCATTTTCTTATTGGCATAAACATCAAGGTCATCTTCATTCTCCTTTGGGGCATTTATCAGCTTTGCCCACTCCTCAACAGCTTGATCGGTACCTTGTACCTTCGCACATCCACACTATCCTCGCCATCTGATAAAAGTGTGTCAGGAGTAGAACTGCATGATAAGTTCATCGCTCCAGCTTGGTGAGCTTTTGCCCAACAAAGTCTCGTGAACTCCAATAGCAACAAAATTGTCTTGCACCCGTGATAGTGCTCTACATTTTCCTTCATGTAGGTCCAAATGACCCACCTCATATCACACACTATGGGCTTTTATCCAGCAGTAATGCCTCGTAAAAGTCCTGTTGTTCTTGGTGTGGAACATGTAGTCCACGGTTGTTCTTCTCCTTGAGGCATATGGATCTGTCATCCTCCATAGCCTCAACCCATTGTCTCTTCTCGCTTCTTCATATCCTCACCATAGGATGGGCATCAATGTGGTCTGCATCTTTGGCTTGAGCTTCTCAAAACTTGTCCTTCTTCATCTTCTTCTTCTCGCAACCTCGTGCACCGGGCCTTGTTCTTCTCAAGAGTCGGAATACTCCTGCTATTCCTCTTTGGTGCAGACTTTGGCCTTGGGGGCAGCTTTGGGTGCTTCCTTGGGCTTAGATGTGGCAGCCCTGATCTTATAGCATCACCCATAAGCTTGGGTGCCTTTGGTGCTGGTGCAATTGTCTCTTCTTCGCCTTCCATCATGGAAGGCTTCCCAATAACTCGACTGCTGCCTTCTTGACCCTCTTTCCTTTTCTTTCCTTCAAAGAAGAGCTTGGCTCTTTGGGATCAAGCTTTCAGAATTTGAGTTGATGCTCGACCTTTGGCATAGGTGTCCTCTTGGCAGAACCTTCTTATTGAGTCCGTGCTTTGAGCTATGTGCCGAGCCATACTCCTTTTTGAGCACAACCTTCTAGGAGGTTGCTTCTTCCTCTTCTGCCCTATAATCCTCATCTTCAGAATCTGAGGTTTTCTTCTTCCTTGCCCGGTGGCAGCTTTAGGCAGATTGCTTGGGGTGCCTATGTTGCCTTCATCTCAAGAGCCGGAGGGACTAGTGCCTCACCATGTTCACCTGCTCCTCCGACCTGCTCCCGACCATTACACCGGTCTCGACATGCAAAATTGAGGAATCGGGTCGACCGAAAATCACAAAGAAGTTTTGGAAGTTTAAGTCTATGACGAATCGGGGACTCTAAGTGCTCCTCACACAGAGTGGTTCGAATCTGACTTCATCAAATTTTGTGATGTAGCATGAACAGAGTTTGAGACGAGAAAAGCATAGATAGCTAAAGAAGGTTCTTAGGCATTCTTGTCCATCCACTTGGCCGAAGAAAAAGAAGCCAATCAATCAAAACAACAAGTGGATGTCCTCGAATGAGTAAAGTATGCAACCAACATGCTCACACAATAAGATGGCAAATGAAATACGTGACAAAGCATGCTCAACCAACTCTAGCATCTATCATAATTGGCGATGACTAGGTCATCTATATATGAGTATATTGACTTAGGAGTCAAATGATAGACATTTGATCATAGGTCATACTCATCGCTTAAGCTCAAGTGGATTACCACTTTTACATAAAGCATTTACGTGTTCACATCATTAGAGTTGCTTTGACTCAATTCTTAGAGTTAAGCTCCCCTAGATATGAGATCCCCTTAGAGGGATGAACTAACCTTGGGTTTTGTCGATGATGACTTCATGTAGGTGTTGAAGATGTGGATGCTCAATGTTGATGTAGATCTTTTGGAGCAATCCTTTGGAGTGAGTTGCACTTCCAATAACTACATGGGTTAGTCCCACAAGGAACAAACAAGTATACCCATAGACATAGAGTGATGCACACACAAAATGATGTCCATGAAAACATTAGGTTACCTTGTCCCTTGCCTTACCAACATGAGGGTTTGTGACTCCTTGAACTAGTGCAAGATATGGAAGTTGATTGCACTTGTCCTTGCCATAATGATATGAGTGAAATATGTTGGCGGAGTCACCCTCAAGAACTCTCTAGTTCTTCTTCTTCTAGATCCACATCATATTGATGGGAATCCTTGGAGTTGTAGTTGTACTTGATGAGGTAGAACTTGACGTAGTCTTGGGAATCCACTTGACCGAGACCTTGGGTGCTTCTTCAAATGCATCAATCTCTTCTTGAAGCTTGTCCTTGCCCTTGTGGTCTTGTGGTGGAAGATCATCTTGTGCTTGTGTTCCTTGAAGGAAGTAGGATCATACTTCTCTTGTTGAGGAACAAACTTCGCCTTGGGGTATTGATCTTCTTCCCACTCAACTCCATTGGCATTGAACTTTCGCTCAAAACCAACACCTTGATTCTTCCGTGCCTTCCTTGCTTATGCATAATTTCTCAATTGCTTACTCCCTAAGAAGGCTCTTGTATACACCTTTCTAAAATTCCTTCAATAAGCTATTTTCTTGCTCAAGAGTAACTTGGCTAAGAGAATCATTAGTGGAATCAAGAGAACTACTAGAAGCAACAATATTGATATGAAATTGTTATTTTACTACTAGAAGAAGAATCTTTCTTGTACTTGTTACTAGACTTGACTTGAGGCATGTAAGTAGATAAGAGTAAATGCTTGGCAATGTAAGAAGAACTTTTCTTACGGAGATCATCATTGATTGCTTTAAGAACTCATGCTCTTGCTCAAGATTGAGCTTTTCAAAGCGTGAACTTCTCATGAGCCCTTAAAAGTTCTCAATTATCTTCAAAGATAGTTTCATGAGCTAACTAAGAGTGTTTAGTTCTTTAGTTAGACGCTCAATTTTCTCCATATCATTGTCATTCGCTTCATCTTGGTTAGCATGATTAATTGACGCTTTCATCATAGTATTCATCACTAGAGTTGTCAACAAGTAAATCATCATCACCTAACAAGTCATCTTCATCAACATCAAAATCAAGATACTGGGTGTGTTACCTTAGGACCTTTGGCCATGAAGCATCTACCAATTCCTTCATTTGGTGATTCAAATATGTCAAGGAGTTGGTTGTCACAAGTGCTAGACCGCAACATCTTCATCTTGAGTATATTCGAGTCGGAGTGATAGCTTCTCCTCGAGTGATGGTCGGAGTCTGAGCCGGATACCCATTCACCAACATGAGCTTGATGTCTTCGCTTTGTGTAGCTCTTTGATGACTTGTCCTTCCTTTCCTAATCCTTGCTTCTCCGTGAGGATCTTCGCTCATAACGATCATCTCTACTCTCCTCTCTCTGGTGGTGATTCTTCTCTACTTCTTCTTCTTTCGAGAGTCTTCTTCTTTTGTAGGGTGCCGTACACTCATTGAATAGTGTCCGGTCTCCCACAATTGTAGCAATTTCGCCTCGACTAGAAGATCTTTTGTCATTGTAAGACCTTGACTTGGAGCTTCTTTTCTTTGCTTCTACTCTTGTAGAACTTGTTGAAGTTCTTCACCATTAAGCTCAATTCCTCATTGAAGGTTTGTTTCACTGATGATGTGGGGCTTCACTTGAGGCTTTGTAAGCACCACTTGACTTGTTGTGAAGTTCCTCCTTATCCTTAAGTGACATCTCATGAGCAACAATTCTTCCAATGACTTCTGTTGGCTTGAGATCTTTGTAGTTTGGCATCATTTGAATCAATGTGCACACGGTATCATACTTTCCATCCAATGCTCTTAGGATCTTCTTGATGATGAATCTGTCAGTCATCTCTTCACTCCCTAAGCCGGCAATTTCATTTGTGATAAGTGCAAGCCTAGAGTACATTTCAAATACACCTTCACCATCCTTCATTTTGAACTTGTCAAGCTGACTTTGGAGCACATCCAACTTGGATTCCTTGACGGATTCGTACCTTCATGCATATCAATCAAAGTATCCCAAATTTCCTTTGCATTCTCAAGACGGCTGATTTTGTTGAATTCTTCGGGGCACAATCCGTTGAAGATGATATGACAAGCTTGGGTGTTGTATTGCAACATCTTCAATTCTTCTGCATTAGCTTCACGGTTCGGCTCTCTCCCATCAAACAATTCACCTTGCAAGCCAATACAAATAATTGCCCAAACGGTGGGGTTATGTCTGAGAATATGCATTTTCATCTTATGCTTCCAACTAGCAAAATTAGTACCATCAAAGCAAGGACCTCTACGGTGATAATTTCCCTCGCTAGACGCCATACTCTCCTAGGTTGTGAAACCAAGGCTATGACCACCAAAAGCTATGGAAATCAAAGCAAATGGAGACCAAGGCTCTGATACCACTTGTAGGACCTTGAAGTATGTCTAGAGGGGAGGTGATTAGACTACTTGACCAATTAAAAACTTAGCCTTTTCCCAGTTTTAGAGTTTGGCAGATTTTAGCTATCTTAGGACAAGTCAAGCAATCATCACACAATTCAAGCCAGCATGCAAAGAGTATATTGGCAGCGGAAATTAAAGTATGCAACTTGTAAGAAAGTAAAGGGAAGGGTTTGGAGGATTCAAACGCAATTGGAGACATGGATGTTTTTGGCGTGGTTCCGATAGGTGGTGCTATCGCATCTCCACGTTGATGGAGACTTCAACCCACTAAGGGTAACGGTTGCGAACGTACGCCCAAGATGCTAATTCCTATCCAAAAGGAACTCAAGGTCCCACTATGATAGAAGCGCATCTTGAAGACGCTGCAAGGTGGATATCATTACATCAACATAACATAATAGTGGGGATACATCCAATACATACAATGACACATGAATACAACAATACATCAAATACAAGAGATCAACATCCGCCACGGATGAAACATAAACAGAAACTCAAACAATATCCACCTCGCTAGCCTAGCTGCCGACCGAACCTATCCCCGATCAAGAAGCGCATTTAAGGACTCCAACACAAATAAACATCGCCTCGGGCCATGATCATCGCAGAATCTGTACCTGCAATCACAGTGTAGTAATCAGAGCCACGAGGACTCAAGCAATCCCATTACCATGGGTATCAAGACTAGCAAAGCTTAATGGGTAAGGAAGGGTAAGTGGTGAGGTTGCAAAGAAGATTAAGCAAGATGCACCCTATCCAAAAGGAACTCAAGGTCCCACCAGGATAGAAGCACATCTTGAAGACGCTTTTGCAAGGTGGATATCATTACATCAACATAACATAATAGTGGGGATACATCCAATACATACAATGACACATGAATACAACAATACATCAAATACAAGAGATCAAAATCCGCCTATGGATGAAACATAAATGAAACTCAAACAATATCCACTTCGCTAGCCCAGTCTGCCGACCGAACCTATCCCCGATCAAGAAGCGATGAAGGACTCCAACACAAATAAACATCGCTTCTCGCCATGATCATCGCTAACCTGCACTCTGCAATCACAGTGTAGTAATCAGGAGCCACGAGGACTCAAAGAATCCCATTACCATGGGTATCAAGACTAGCAAAGCTTAATGGGTAAGGAAGGGGTAAAGTGGTGAGGTTGCAGCAGCGACTAAGCATAGTATGGCGGCTAACTTACGCAAATGAGAGCGAGAAGAGAAGCAAAGCAAGCGGTCGCCAACTAGTAATGATCAAGAAGTGATCCTGAACTCCTACTTACGTCAGACATAACCCAGAAACCGTGTTCTCCTCTCGATCAACCCCGAAAAGAGACACTCATGGTTACGCACACGGTTGGTGTATTTTAGAAGAGTTTACTTCAAGTTTACTACAACCGGATATTAACAAAATCCCATCTACCACATAAATCAAGGGCACGACTTTCGAAAAGTTCAAACCTCGCAGGGGTGTCCTAAGTTAGCCCATGATAAGCTCTCGCGATCAACGAAGGATATTCCTTCTCCCGAAGACCCGATCACCTCGAATCCCGCCACAAGACATTTCGACAGAATAAAACAAGACCAGCAAGATCGCTGATACCGATGTGACGCCAGATAGTTACGCTACAGAATCCTCCACTAATGATGCCACATCACCTCGACATCGTGGTTAATCTCAAGATTAGTTCGAAACCGATTTGAATTCAATTTAAAATCAGGCAAACAACAAAAGTTTTCAAAATCAAAACTAAAATGTTCGGTTGTCAAATAAATCGTAAGTAGTTACGGAGAAACCAAAATTTGATAAAATGTTTAAAGGCGCTAAAACAATTAAAACAAGAGTGAAAACAATTAAACAAATGCCCATTGAATTTATAAAATGATAAAACTATTTTATTATGTGTTAATAATTAATCTCACAGTAGTTTGTTGATAAATACAAATTTAGGCACTAGTGGTAATTTTTATAAAACTAAAAATAAATGAAACTACAAATAATAAAAGGAAAAGAAAATATAAAAACAGAAAACAAAACTAAGAAAAAAAAAAGCAAGAGAAGAGACACCTCACGGACCATGGCCTAACAGCCATCGGGCCAATTCAGTTGCCCACTGGTGCCTACAAGACTGGGGACCGAACCCTAGCGTCACCCCCACTCCCCCATCGTTCCCCACGACCCCCCACTCACTCCTCCTCTCTCCCGATCGATCGATCGAGCGACCGACCCCATCGCCGCACCGTCGCAGCCACCACCTGCCACGCCAAGGCCACTCTCACGACCGCTGCACCACCGCCGCCTCCTCCCAGCGCCTCTACTCGACCGGATCGGGGGGGCGATCCCAGGCCAGCCTGAAGCTCGCGACGCCGGGCCATCCCGCGCGCCATTGCCGCTTGCCGGTTTCCGCCACCACTCGCTGCCGCCGCCCATCGCTTCTCGCCGACGCCAACGCTACTTGCCGCTTCTTCCTCGCCGCAAGTGAGCGCCGCCCCTTCGCTTCGCTTCTTCCTCGTGGTCGCTGTCCACCACTATCCTCGCCATGTCGACGCGCCCTGCCTCGCTTACAGGCCATCACAAGACTTTTCCTGCTGCTCCACAAGACGGCTCGCTGGCCCACGGTCATGCCACGCGCGCCGACCGCTTCGCCAGACCTGTGGTCGCGCTTACCATCGCCTCCTCCTCATGCGCCCCCATCGCGTCACGTTTTCGCCGACGCCTCGCCATCGATTCCTCGGCGCCAGACGGCTGCTGCCGCCGCCGCTTCGCCTCGTGGCCTCACCCCACACCGCCGCCTCAACGCCTGGCCGGGTGCGCTGCTCGGGCTCAAGCATGACCAGACGCTTTTTCCATCGCCTCGCCACCCGGGATCGCCTCGATGGGCGTGTGCCGCACTGCCGCCTAAACTGCTATGGCCCCTAGGGTTTATGACAAGGGGGGCCCGCCTTAACGCTTTTATAAAATGAAATAAAATAAAATAAAAAGAATTAATAAAATTAATAATTAATTAGTGAATTAATTAAGTTAATTAATCCTGCTTAAATTAATCTAATTAACTAGTTAGTTAATTAAACAAGAATCGGATTAGCTAAGTCCTAATTAACTAAACAAATAATGACACTGGGACCCACACGTCAAAGTTAACTAGTCAACCTCGCTGATTGTCGATATCAGCATGACATCATGCTGATGTCATAAATCCATTTTCAATTAATTTAAATAATTAATTAAATCTCGTAAATTAATAAAATCTTTAGAAAATCATATCTTTTAACCGTAACTCGGATTAAATTATTTTCAACATGAAAGTTGCTCGTAACGACGAGACGATTCCGAACACGCAACCCGCTCGTCCGCCACACCCCCTAACCTATCCAACTCGCAACTTTCCTCCGCCTTCTCGCCCAAACGCGAACCCCGAATACTTCCCTGATGCTTGCCCCTTCAACCGGTATCACCTCATACCGCGTTAGGGCACCCTAGCATCACGCTATTTGTCTTGTCATCCTCGAGATGCATCTGCTTGCATGGTATTCATTGTTTCTTCCCCTCTTCTCTCGGTAGACTACGAGACCGACGCCGTCGTCTGCCAAGACGACCACGGAGTTGACGATTCTCTCTCTTGCCAGAGCAACCAGCAAGCCCCCTTGATCACCGTGATATCGCTTACTCTTCTCTATACCGCTTGCATTAGAGTAGTGTAGCATGTTATCGCTTTTAGTTAATCCTATACCGCTGCATAGCCTCGTCCTTGCTACTACTGTTGTTACTTTTACCTGTTATCCTACATGCTTAGTATAGGATGCTAGTGTTCCATCAAGGCCCCTACATTCTTGTCCGCTCCGCCATGCTATACTACTCGGCTGTGATCACTTCGGAGGTGATCACAGTATATACTATATACTTTACAATCGCTATATTACATGATACTGCTCGAGATGGGGGCTGAAAGGATGTGGCTCCATCCCGGTAGAGGTGGGCCTCGCCCGACGGCCCCGATCGATATTCTATGGCGGAGCGACAGGCAGGTTGAGACCTCCTAGGAGAGAGGTGGGCCTGGCCCGGTCGGGCGCTCATGATACTTAACACGCTTAACGAGATCTTGGTATTTGATCCGAGTCCGCCATTTGGTCTATACGCACTAACCATCTACGCGGAGAAGTTATGGGTATCCCGGCGCGTGCAAGTATCAGCCGGCACTTCGTGACATCACGACCGAGTGCGCGCTACCGGATTGACCGGAACGCCTTCGCCAGGCTAGGTCTGCTCCGCCGCCCACGCAACGCAAGGGTGTGCTCAGTATGGCGGGCCTGCACTGCGGCGCTTAGGTTTAGACCGCGCATGACCTCTCTGTTATGCCTAGGTGGGCTGCGACGTGTTGATCTTCCACGGCCGGGCATGACCCGTAAAAGTGTGTCCGCCAAATGGGATCAAGCGTGTTGGGTTATGTGGTGCACCGCAGGAAGTTAATCTATTCAATAGCCGTGATCTTCGGTAATAGGACGACTTGGAGTTGTACCTTTGACCTTATGACAACTAGAACCGGATACATTAATAAAACACACCCTTCCAAGTGCCGATACAACCCGTGGTCGCCTCTCAACGTGGTTACGAGGAGGATCGCCGGTAGGATTATGCTATGCGATGCTACTTGGAGGACTTCAACTACCTCTTTCTACATGCCGCAAGACGGAGGTGACTGTATTGTTTAGTCTTCGGCTGTGACTAGCTATCCCCTCTTATTCTCGCATTCTCAGCTTCACCCACCGATATGGCCCTTTACACAAATATCCATGCATATGTAGTGTAGCTCCTTGCTTGCAGTACTTTGGATGAGTACTCATGGTTGCCTTGTTCCCTTTTCCCCTTTCTCTCGCCCGATTGTCGCGACTCAAACGATGGAGCCCAGAGCCGACGCCACCATCGATGATTACTACTACACCGGAGGTGCTTCTACTACTACGCACCCGCTGACGATTTACGCACTGTGAGTAGTTAGGAGGATCCTGCAGTGAGGCCTACGCCTTCTTCGATCTCAGATCCTGGCTTTGTGCTAGCCATCTTATGGCACCTTGTTTAACTTATGTTTGTACTCAGATATTGTTGCTTTCACGACTCTGCCTATGATCGAAAGCACTTGTATTCGAGCCCTCGAGGCCCTTGGCTTGTATTATGATGCTTGTATGACTTATTTTATTTTTAGAGTTGTGTTGTGATATCTTCCCGTGAGTCCTCGATCTTGATCGTACACGCTTATGCAGGTATGATTAGTGTACGATTGAATCGGGGCCACAAGTTGGTATCGAGCCATCGCCAGGAGTCCTCTTCCACACTCCTTGGTCAAGTCGAGTCTAGACATTGCAAAACTTTTACTAACTTGGCTGTGTGCCTTACGGGCCCACGCCGCCATTGGGTGGTACTAGGATCTTTACCCTCGACCTTTACTCGGGACTCGATCTCTTCTATTCGGGTTAAATGATTTTGCTAAAATCTAACTCTAGGTTCCTGCATTACTTCCTCCCGGAGAGCTCCCTTATTACAACGATCGCCATCGCACTGTAAGGTTCCAAGATACTATTCGTTGTTTTCCCGAGACGCTTGTGCCGACCGCTTTTGCAAATCCCTATCACTATTATCAAGATGGATAACTGGACACACTTGCCTACATTCAATCCCATTGATCTTGTTATTACAGATGCCCCTGGACTGCTCTCCGTTGTTCCGAGAACTTTGAGCTTATCGCCCCTGTAGTTCTTGCCTAATGAATACCCCTCACGGATAATTCTCGCTTTTATCAAGTATCCGCCATCCCCGCTTGTTCAGTGTTTCCAAAAGTCTTCAAAGTGCCATTCGACCTTCCAAAACCCCGAGTAGCTCGTTGCTTTTGGAATTTCTTGTTTGCTTTCATTATGGTTAATCCCATAAGTATAGAAATCATATTGGCATGCTTTGTCACCATCATTTTTGAGTCCATTGATTCAATACATTGTGAATGTTCACAATCATCAATCGAGTCCTAGGATTATCTTTCTAGCTCGAGACGCCATTTTGAACATGAGCTGGTTCTCACCAAACTATCTCGTCATCGACAGCCTCCGTATATTCAATTGAACCATCCTTGATCGTGAGCGCCTCGCTTCGATCCTTTGTTTTGGAAATCATAATTCCTTTGCACTTAAGCTTTGAATTATTCAGATGATTCCATAACCTGTTGCATTTGCATTCCTTCCTCTTCTAGTGGAGTATCGATACTCACATCGATCCTTTGTGGACCATCAAGTCCTTTGTTGGATTGTTATCCCACGTTGTCTTTCACATTTGATCACTTTGTGAGTTCTTCCCCGATACATAATGCCTTTGTTGTTGTATCCTCCGCTTGGCCAACCATGCTCGCTTCTCGGCTTGTGTTATTTACTCTTGAAACTTGTGGTATATGTTTCTAAGAAGCCCTATGGGTTGAACATATGCCTTCTAAACCGTGTGAACCTGAAAGTTTTCATGAGCCATACTCTTCTGGTGTTTCGCCAGATAAAATTTCAACACTGCAACTTCATCGAACGCGAGAAGTGAATGAAAGGTTATGCATTGGAGAAGTGGGAGTTGACCTTGAACTTTATGTTCATGCCCATGGACACGATGTAGATCTTATCATTAAAGCTTCCTTAAATTAATTATTCCCTTGGTATAAGTTCTTATATCTGGATCCGCCTTTACAATCGTGGTTCCACCATGTTCTCCTTTAAATACCATTTTCGGCGCAAGTGTAAGCACTTGTCTTCTGTGGATCAATACCCCGTCCAACCTCTATCATGATCCGCCTTCGAGTATTACCCCCGGTATCTCGAGATTATCTTGAACCGCATAACTTCTTATGAGTTCTTCATCAAGTACTACATTCTCACCGACATAGCTTTTCATGGGCTCGAAGTTATTAAACACTCAAGGACCCCGATAACTCGAATCCGAGTCTGCCCTACGGTTCAAAAACTTTGATAATCTTCTTTAAGTCCGAAGTTTGTACTCGATCATGTCATACCTAGCCTGATCGGCTATATCATTAACGTATAAATCTTAACTGTGCTACCCGGTCCTTCTTCCCGAACACAATTTTCGGCCACGAGCAAGGCTTACGTTGATTTCTTGGCTTATCATTCCACCTAGACAACAAGCTTGGTTTTGAGTTTGTGTCGCACTCTATGGTTCCAATAACCTCTTGCTTCATCATTCTTTTGACTTGATGTGATCGCGATCGATTACATCTTCATGTAATCTCTCGACATGTGTCGTGATCATTATCAACATTCGAGCTATTCCGTATATCAATCAAATTCATGATGAAAATTACCATCCTTGCACCTCGATGATTTGTGATGTCATCGACTACTTCTTGTTTTCTTCCAACACAAACTTGTTCGTGTTGTTGCTATACCTTGAGTTCCTTGTTAACCTCATTTATGTTATGTTCTACCTTGAAGTATTACCATCTCCTATGTCAAGAATGTCGTGAGAAATTCACCACCTCTTGAGAATTCTTGGTATGGTGATACTTCTCACCTCACCATTCTTTCTTGGTACCCGTGTTGTTTCTAACCGAATACCGACATTTGAACTATGATGTGTGAATTCAAAACTTCTAGCAACCCTATTGCTTTGGAGTGAATGGTCGAAGTTTCATTCCAATTCTTTTTGTTCGTCAAGTCACCATTCTAACATTGATCGTGCAACCCAGCCCATATTTCGGTGCACCTTTCAACCAATGTTTAATGGTGTATGTCTTCCTCGGCATACAACATTATATCATTTGAATTGACAAGTGTCATCTTCTTGTTCACCTTATTGTGGAAAGCCATCCGCTTGGAATTCTCGATGAATTGTCGCTGAGCCCATCAGCCACCTTCTCATCCCTCCTTGGTTTAAGGATGAACTATTGCTTCAAGAACCCGCCCCGTAGTTCATTTCTCGAGAATCTTGAAATGTCATTTCGCCTATTTGTGTTGCACCTTTCTTCTCGGACATCCCGAGTCTGAGGTATCATGACACCAATCGGATCTCAATCTCGGTCGATATGATGGTTGGGACAACTTTCCAAGAGTTATGATGTTGGTCCTTTGATGACCCGTAACATGATGTCATGTTTAGCACCTCTCGGGTGGAGGACCTATTGTTGTAGTATCCTTTTAGCAAGTTTAGCCATTCTTCCATGAGGAAATTGTAAGACTTATTCTATAAGTTGTTCCCCCGATGGATCCATTGAGAATCCAAAGTCCGATCTTTACCCAAAGACCATGTCAATGCTATCTCAAAGCATGTCTGTGATACTCCGATTTTAAACAAGGACATTTGAAGCCCAATGCTAAATGTTTCTTGCTCAATTATCCAAACACCGTTGTATGGGTAATGTCATGAAATTTCTCTCCCTTACCTAAAGGGGTTTTCTACGTTATATCCCGTCATGGATATCATGCTTGCCTGCCCTTGGGAAGGATATACCCTGAAATAGGTGTTTAAACACATTTTCCTTTCCATTGATATGTTAACTGATAAACCCCTTTTCCTTTCCATTGTTTTGTTTAACCTTTCCGTGATCACTATGGTCTAAGCAGATAATTCCCTGCTTATGTAAACCCCTCGTGTACAATTTCTGTCAATAAGACCCTGTTACTTTTGTTGATGACATTCCGCAACCACCGATCGACTAGAACCTTGCCTATTGGTCCGCCTGCTCAACGACAAGTAGGAAAATGGTTCTTCTTCCCCGCCTTGGTTCCGACGTTGTTGCCACATAATGCATGTGTTATGGTCTGACCGCATGGTTATCGTGAACTGCAAGATGACACCACTCTTTTCTCGTTTTAACCCACATGGTGGGCCCACAACCCACAAGTTCCACAGGATCAACACCGACTCTCTGTATACCCTCGCTCCCAAAGTTAATCCTCACGATTGGCTTGGTATGCTATTCACGAGCCACATTCCTAGAGATCTATTATGGTATCGATAATAATACTTATTCCCGCTGCTCGAACCCCTTTCACACTTTGTAAGTGCAATGAACGATTGCCTATCCGCTTGAAACTTCTTATTGATACCTCCCTTACTTTGCTCTCGATGTTTTCATTTGTTCAAATCGAGAGTTACTCATATGTTCATTCTTGGGATACCCCTAGATGATTCTCCCTTATAACATCCTATCGCTAGGGCTGCCCTTTACCTATTCTTAAGTACGATGGAGATCCTGAAGGAAGGACGACAACTTCATCGTGATGCATTGATGCATAGGAGTGAAGACATCAATGGTATGGGACTAACCTCTTCGAGAAGAGCTACCAAGACCAAGAAGACCCGCTAGAATTTCGTTAACAAACTTCCCCTTAGACTCTCTTAAATCTCGGACGAGATTTAGATTTGTAGTGGAGGAGAATTGTGACGCCTTGATAATCACTACGCACAAAGAATCCTCACACTAACAATGCCACATCACCACGACATCGTGGTTAGTCGTATGCATGAGTTCAAATTCCGCTCAAGTTTCAAATTTAAAATCAAGGCAAACAACAAAAGTTTTGAAATGTTAAAACTAAAATGTTCGGTTGTGCCAAATAAATCGTAAGTAGTTATGGTGGAGAAACCAAACTTTGATAAAATGTTTAAAGGCGCTAAAACAATTAAAACAAAGAGGTGAAAACAATTAAACAAATGCCTTTTGAATTTATAAATGCTAAAACTATTTTATTATGTGTTAATAATTCATCTCAAGAGTTTGTTGATAAATACAAATTTAGGGCACTAGTGGTAATTTTTATAAAAAAAAAATAAAAAATGAAACTACAAATAATAAAAGGAAAAGAAAATATAAAACAGAAAACAAAACTAAGAAAAAAAGCAAGAGAAGACACCCCTCACCGACTACCATGACCCAACAGCCATCGGGCCAACTAAGCCAGCTTCCAAACTGGTGCTTCACAAAAGACTGGGGACCGAACCCTAGGCCACCCCACTCCCCCATCGCTCCTCCACGACCCTTCACTCACTCCCTCCTCTCTCCCGATCGGATCGGGATCGAGCGACTGACCATCATCACAAGCAGTTTGCTGCAGCCACTCACTGGCCACCTCGCCGACCGAGACCGCACCACCACCCTGCCCTCCCAAGCCGCCCCTACTCGACTGGATCGGGAGGGGCTGATCCCTTCACGCCCGAGCCCGCGACGCTGGGCGCCCATCCCAAGCGCTGCATTACAGTTCACACCACACGCCGTCAGCTGGCCCATCGCCTCCTCGCCTCGACGCCAACGGGCCCCGAGGGAGTCCCGGATTAGGGGTGTCCGGATAGTCTCGATTCATCACATCGGCCGACTATCATCATCGACTCCGACTCCAAGACTATGAAGATAGAAGATTGAAGACTTCCCCATGTCCGGATGGGACTTTCCTTGGCGTGGAAGGCAAGCTGGCGATACGGATATGTAGATCTCCTACCATTGTAACCGACTCTATGTAACCCTAGCCCTCTCCGGTGTCTATATAAACCGGATGGCTTTAGTCCAGAGGACAACAATCACAACAACCCTTACAATCATACCATAGGCTAGCTTCTAGGGTTTAGCTTCCTTGATCTCGTGGTAGATCTACACTTGTAAACATCCACAATATCAATATCAATCAAGGTGACGTAGGTTTTACTTCCATCAAGAGGGCCCAACTCGTAAACATCGCGGTCCCTTGTCTCTGTTACCATCCGCTTAGACGCACAGTTCGGGACCCTGCACCCGAGATCCGCCGGTTTTGACATCGACATTGGTGCTTTCATTGAGAGTTCTCTCCGTGCCGCCACCGCAGGAAGGATGCCTCCTCCCGCCTTCAAGGACGCGATCTACCCAAAGGAGCCTTGGCCGCCGCCAAACTATCCGCTAGGTGGTTTCTTTTATGACCGCCGTCCGCCATCGCCTCGACAACGACTCTCAAGTCGCTAAAAGCAATCTTCACGCCAGCCCGGAATTGCCGAGCGGTTGATCCAATAGAGCTCTCGTCCAGAACGAAGCTCTTGATCGCATCGCTGCCCGGGAGTCGCATATAGACTACGACGAGTATTGGGCTTAAACCCGATCCGAGAGAAATTAACTCTCCCTCGTGTCACCCACCACGTTGTATTGGTAGAGGAACAATGCGGCAACGCTTCTCCCTGTATTGAAAACTAGTCATGTCCGGATCCCCAACCTCCATGCCGGATTCCCGCAGAGGGACGGGCTTCGATCAAACATCGAACCTAAAGTCGCATCGGGCTGCACTCGCTGGATAACGCCCGTAAATCCAAGCTTCCAAAATTGGAAACTTCTCTTCAAGCCCGGAGATGGGTAGGGTTCTGGACTTAGTTCCACCCACCCGCCTGCATATATGCGATCTAACTCTAATTCGCAAGAGCCCGACGAGACAAAGACATCATCATCGGGCAGATTCCTCCTCCGTTATGGACAGGATAAAGGACCCGAGAGGAGAACGCATCTCAGCTTCTTCGCAATAATTGCACGACAAGGGAATCTTAAACGCCATAAGTCGCCATGACATCATGCGCTCATTGACTTGGAGACCATCGACATAAAGTATTGTGCGATGGAGAGCGCCTCGAAAACTCGAAAGTAAATTTTAGATAATCCGCCCCAATATATCCTTTAGTCCGGAACCAAACGGTGCGCCATCATCAAGCACCTGGCTGAATACCAAAAACCAAAACCCCTAAAGGGTAACGGAACTGCATCGAGGGTCAAGCTAACCAGACCCTGAATATCTATATAGCCGTAGGGCGCCACTCCAACTCATAGCCTTCGAAAGCATGTTGGATACTACTGCAGGTGTAAAGTGGCGAGGAGCTTCGCCTGCATCCCAGCATAGCAACACCAAGACGGTGTTAATCAGCTTTGAGACTTTCGTGATCCAATAACATGCTAAAACGATTAACTCCGCAACCTCGCCAAGTTCTACCAAGTAGCAAATAATAAATCCATGGAGCGACATCGGCTATTACCTTCAATGCCGTGATTTAACCTAAATTCAACCGCCTCGGCATCTACCGTGATTGGTCCTCCCAAAA